>JAAGNO010010093.1:62540-94519 GCA_033439905.1 Ceryle rudis | reverse complement strand
CTCCTTTTTCTCTTCCCCCGCTGTTTCTTCAGATTTAGTCCTTTTGTTTCTTCTCCTTCAGACATCTGTCCTCTGCCTGGACTGCTGCTCAGAGCAGCTAAAGTACATATATACCACCTTATGTACAGCACACTTTGATAGCTCAAAATGAAACACAAAAGCGGAAATAAACACATAGCTGGAATAATAATAAAAAAAAAAAAAAAAGTTAAATCCCTACTTGAAAACCTGTTTTGTGTTTTCTTATTTCTTAAAGTTATTTTTAAGTGTTTAAACCAGACCAATTATAGTCAGAAACTACTTCACTTAATCCATTCCTTTATCTCCTGGGAAAAATCACCAAAGCAATTCTCAAAATGTTTAAATCCCACAGTGTGCATAAAAGCAGCGAGTAAATCTGCTCCTTCCCAGGCAAACCTTAAGGATTTCACTGACATCTTTAATTAAACTAGCAAATAGGTCGCTTTCTCTTGTATGCTGACCAATACACTGTCAACAAGGAAGGGGAAAAAAAAAAAAACCCACCCTGAAAAGAAGGATTTGTACTGAAAAAACAGCACCAGAAACATTTGTATAATCATGATCATGGACTGGAACAGGAATGTAATCAGGAATTATTAAACATTATCAACTACTTCCTGGCAACGTATTGCTTAGATAATACTCCTCTAACTACAGTAAAGTTAGTTATGAAATAATTAAACCTAAAAGTTGGAAATAGAACAAAAAAACAACCCCACCCCAACAACCCAAAAGGCACGAAGCTGCGCAAAAGAAAAGTGTGTTTCTCTCTGTGAATTTATAAAGGCGGATTTAATTCCAAAAAGGGAGAATTATGAAATCATTATTAGATCAGTAATAAGCACAGATGGCTGCAAAGGAACCGTTCTCCAACCCATCCTACCAGCTCTACCCTGCAGCACTTGCGAAGGAGAAAGTAGAGAGCAAGCAGAACTGGGATTTTAATGGGTTTTAAATACAGAAGTCTAAGTCTCCATCCCCGTATGTTACTCATTATCAGTAACACTACCGACAAAGGTACCCAACACAGATTTTAACACGATTGTATAAGCTTGTTTCAGAAGTTACAGCCAATGCCACTGGGCAACTTGTCACAAACTTCCGTAAACAGCATCCCCTTATGTACTTTTTGTTGGTTTTCTTTTTTTCTTCTTGCATCAGAAAACCGATGTTCCCGGGGGGTGAAAAGGTTTTCATTGCGTGAAAAAGCATGATCCAAAAATCCTGCTCTGAGCTCTGTGGAAGAAGGATTTATGATGCTCAACTAGCAAAGATAGCAATTAGCTAGAATACTCAAGAGCAGAGAGCTTGACAATCTGATGAGTTATTCTTTTGAACTGGGGCAGCAACTCATGCATAAATTTCCTTGTAAACAATTATTACAGGAATGCACTGTAAACACAATTAATCATCTCAAGGTGTTATCTCTAGGTATTTTCCCCACAGATTATGTGCCACTTGCTCAATAAATCAAATTTTAACATAAAGACATCAATAGCTGGTATTATTAATATTCCCATTCAACCAAACATGGTTGGGTAGAAGCTAACAAGGCTTGATTACATTCTGAAAACACAGAAAATATTACATAAAATAGGGAGAAGAAGATGTGAATTGTGAAACTTTGAATGAAAATAGGATTAAAGAGGAAGCATATGAATCAGAACCTCGGCTCAGATAAAATACGAGTACTTTGTAATTTAAAATGCATTCTCACTGATATGAATTGGAAATAGTATAGTACATCTTGTTAATAGGAATATTAAGTTTTACATCATCTTAGATAGGTTCTTCTTACAAAACAGTATTTACAAGAGCCTTACAATAATAGGCTGCCTAATGTTTCCATAAGATTTCTTCTCATGATATACACCAAACACATTTTCATCTATTGTTCATAATTATCAGCTGGGGATTTGAGTAGCGGGCAAAAGGAACAAAAGCATCTAACTCCGTTTCATCTCTTACGGTCCACAGCGCATTAAACAACGTGCACTCCAGATTCATTTGAAAACCACCCTTTCAGAAGCCAAGCTCCGAGATCCCTTTGGAGATCAACATACAGACTTTGGCAGGAATTGAGAGAAAAATTGGTTCAGAAGAGTGGGGTGACCAGGGCGAGGGAAGAGTCCAATGGGTAAGGAGGGAAGAAAAGAGGAGTTGTTGGAGCAGAGGAGAGGGGAAGAGGGACCTCAGAGAGGACCGAGGAGCATCCCTCTGGCCTGTCAGCTTTGAAATAGTTTGTAACATGGGGAGGAGAAGAGGCAAAAAAAAAAAAAAAACCAAAACACTTTGGAGGGGCTCACAAAAACTGCCCATAAGGACTTTGCCTCCAGAATAGGGGACAGAAGCGGCGCAGAGGAGCTACCAAAGGGGTTTCAAAGGCAGAGGGAAGAGAAAGCGTCAACATCTGCAGTCTCTGCTCAGTTATTCCTACTCACCTTCCAGTCAACATCATTATTGCTCTTTACAAACAGAAGGCGTGTTTCCTTAAGCTTCTGCTGCTCTGCCCAATGCCTTGTGCAGCTGGTGACGCAAACGCTTCTCAGCCAAGTGAAACAGGTGACACCGGGAGAAGGAAACTTGGGCTTCTGGGTTTCCACGGGTTGGAATGAGTTCTGAACTAACCCCTGTGGGAAGGCTGCGGGTGCTGCCTGAAAGCAGGTCCCCTGGAAGAAAAGACCCGAGGTCATGCCCTTGACCTTGTCTTCATGGGTGAAACCAAAGACACCGCGGGAAGAGGGATACCAGAATTTGCATCTCCTCAAGTTCCTCTATTGATAGTCCTTTGTTGGTTCCCAGTCATCTGTGGCTCAGCAACAGGTAGTTTCAGTCCACAGTCAGGGCAGCAGGGAGTTGAGGGAATGATTCTTTTTTTCCCCTCAAATGCTTTTCAGACACTAACCCAATGTCGTCTTTCCTCAGATGTCCATATACATTTGGAATCGAGACCATGGGAGATGAATGCAGATGTTTCAAAAGCCTTTTCATACCACTCATATACTTCGTAGAGCTCATTCATGCAATTTGGTGGTGTCCTGCAAGTCAGGTGCCGTGGTCTTCAAGATTTTAACAAGCTTGTGCACCTCTTCTCTTCAAGAAGCTGATCATTTTATGATCACGGTGCAAGGTATTCATTTTTCTATTCATTCCCTGAAGCAGGATGATGGCAACTGGCCAACAGACAAATCACACTGAAGTCTTGGCCTGATGGTCCCGGAGATTCTTAAACTGATACTCTTCAACAAGGGTAGGAGTCCTGGCTGCATTACGCTCTAGAGGGATTTACTGATTGATATGGAGGACAAAATAGCACTGCTCAATAATTATTTCAAAGATCAGGAAGTCACCTTGATATCTTTTTTTTTCCAGGGGTGTTGCCTTTTTTTTTTTTTTTTTACTGCTATCCACTCCTGGTGTACTATATATCCCTTAGGATAATTCAGTGTCTGTAAAGCTACCGCTTGCGACCGCAACTGAAAATCAGTTGAATGCACAGGCACACGTGTGCACGAGCAGAAAAGGGACGTATCTGGAGACATTTGTCCCTTTGTGTTGATGGGATGTCCTTACACAGCAAACTTTCCCCAAGCCAACACTGGCAAATGTAAGGGAGACAGCTGAGAGAGTCCGTAAAACACGAACAAAGGGGAGCAAAATATACTTGATGAGCTACCTCAATTCACCTTAATAAGTTCTCATCCCGGCACTATCTGGCATTACTAATGTGCTGCGCACCCATCAGCACGGAGCAGTCGAGATGAGTTTTCTGCTTATCAATGGCTTCCTTTTCTTTCCGCGTCTGGCAAATTTCTAATAGTGGATGATTTCCTGTGTGCGTATCCCATTTATGGTTTGTAGCACTGTATTATGATGAATTTACGCTATCAATGAACATTGCTGAAGGGCCTCATTAACTTGTGCAGGCGGTGAATTTGTATTTTTCAAAACGCCACTCTTTCTCTAAAGAAATCTAGCTGACAGTGGCAGCCGAGTACTTGACTGGTTAATAAGGCAGCTCAAAGGAAACAGCTTCACTTCACTGCGAGTTTTTGTCCTTGTTTAATTTCTCCTCCTTTCTCGACAGGTTTTGAGGATGCGGGGAGATAATATATTTCGGTTTTTAATCTCGCAGTCCCGCTGACTGCGAAGATATAAACAAAAGCAGGAAGACAGAAAATTACAGAGACGCGCTTAAAACAGAACCAATAATAACAAACCTGGGGTTCTGTCTGAGATCTTGCTCAAGCAGCTCTCTACTTGGCATTACTATGAAGTTTCTTCAAATCCTGCTAAAGCCCAGCTCTGTTTCTCTATGCCTGCAAAGTGAACAAGATAATCGTGCCCATAACGCAGGGCCCAAAAACCTGAAGGCATCAGCACCCAGCCCTCCAGACAGACTGCAACCTGCAAACAGTTCAAAAGCAAGCTTGTCAGACTAGCTGCGACATATGGAGCTACAACGAGAATATTTCCAGATATAGGAAATACCAAGCATTCTGTAAACAGAGTCGTTGGGAGTATTTTTTGCAGAGATATTTTTACGACTGGTAAGTCGCAAGAATCTGTTGGCAATATCTGCGCTCTCGGTTACCACCTGGGTTTTTCGCGGCAGAACGCGGGTGACATGCAAGCTTCCGATAGCATTTCTTTTTTTCTTAGCCCACGCTGTGTCTTCCAATACTTCCTAAAAGCTCTGGGGAAGCTGTGGAGATTATGTGGAAATCTTGTTCCTTGAATACGACAATATTTAGCTATTGGAAATCTTCAAACATACCTAGATATCAACGAAAGGCATTGCAGGCGATGCGTCGCAGAATTACGGCATTATTTTGGTTGGAAAAGACCTTTCAGCTCATTGAGTCCAACCATTAACCCAGCACTGCCAGGGCACCACTGACCCATGGCCCTCAGCACCACAGCTCCATGGTTTTGAAGGGGACTCTCCCCCTGCCCTGGGCAGCCTGGGACAGCCCTGGAGGGGGGGGAAGAAATTGTTCCTCAGCTCCAACCTGAACCTCCCCTGGGGCAACTTGAGGAGGCTGCTGTTGGGGCTGCACTGGTGCATTGGGAGCTGGTTTTGACACCTGATCGGCAAAGCCTGTCCGGACCAGTCCAGGGTGAAGTGTCCCCCCAACAGGGTCATGACAGCTCAGGACCACTTCTGCTTCAGCCTGCTCATCTCGGAAGGGTCATCCCATTGTGGTCCACGCTGGGATGGCAATAGGAGGATGGAAATGGGATACACAAAGTGTTTTATATATGGCTAGTAGGGCTGAACTAGGTCAAAAAGACGTGCAGGAATCAGGGCTGACACTGCAGAAGAGTTGTACTCAGTGTTGCGTGCGCCATATGGGCAGCAGGAACCACAAACTGTGAGGTCAAGCCTGGGAAATGGCAGCAACAGGCAAGGGAAAAATGTATTTTCATTCAGTCTTACAAGCCAAATCTTAACGCAACGTTAGTATTTTCACTCTCCCTGCTTAAACATACATGAAACACATATATAACAAATATGTCTCTCCACATACACACATTCCCATATAGATGTAGGTGAAATAAATCTGTAAAACACGAGAAATGACATCCACAAAGGTACATTTTTAGTAACATAGAAGAGAAATGATTGACAGAACAAAGCATATGGAAACGAAGAAGAATCTAACCCACATTTAGATCTAAGAAAAAAATATTTGCCTGAAGGGAAAATATTAATTAGTTTGTCTACATGCAAGATAAAAGTCTGGAAGACATATCCATCAAAAGGCAGCAGAATAAACAGCAAAATGGAAATTATTTGTAAATTGACAGTAAACTTGGCAAACATTGAGGGGGTAAACAAGTTATTTGGCATGCAAAGCACTCAGAAATCACAGCCTCTGTCAGGAGGCATCTGTGCATATATTCACTTATTTGACAGAAATTAACATTTTGCAGAAATCTTTGTTGCATGCTAAAGATTTCTTCACCCTCCTTAATTATTTTAATTGCTGCTTCAAAATGTTCCATATAAACATGAAAAGAAAAGACATTAAAATCCACCAAGTCCAGTTCCACGTTATCAATAACACGCAGTAACTCTGCCCGAGAGTTTACCACAAAACCTACGGAGACATAAAATATTGACATAAAAGAGCCACATTTGTTTTTCTCTTGGTTGAAATTGAAGACGACACACGACAAACATTCTCAGTGTCCTTTCAGTATCGTGAAAGGCTTTAAAAACAAAACCACACTGTCTCACAAACAAATGCAATTAATCCAACTGCTTAGCGGCCCCGGGTTACGGAGACCCTTCTTTTCCCATTATTTTGGGAAACCTGTGAGAAAAAATGGCTTGGATGAGCTGTATTTGTGCACCCCTAATACTGGTGGAAATCTGAACTGACCACATCATAACAAACTCTAGACTTTTTTTTTTTTTTCCCAAGAGCAAACCAAGCTAATCTACACTTTAGCTATTCCCTTTCTCACCCATGGGCAGGGATGAGTGACCTCCCATCCCCAGTCTACCTGCGTGATGCTGAAGGCGCTGTCAGCCCAACCAATGACAAAATTCTGGCCATCTGGGGCAAAGATGGATATTCTGGAGATGTCAAGCTCAGAGGTGTCCTGGTGCTACCCTCAGGACAACAGAGCCACAGAAGACAACTAGTCACCCCGAGACAACATCAAGAGAAAGGACAAAAGCTTGCTTGAATTGAGATTGTCCTACAGGAACTTAGGGGTGAGCTGAGCCCCATCAGTCTCCTGCAACGAGAGTGGGTGCTGCAGGCACTGCCATGGATGCCTAGGCTTTGCCACAGGTGGTTTGGTATCAGGACAAGGAATTCTACCTTTTTTATGGACTGAAAAAAGTGCTAGTTACTCAAATTACACCAGAGCCTGTAAGGATGGCAGTGGTACTTCACCGTTCTTCCCACCTATGGATTTATGCATGAAGTTACATTACAAGGTCAATGTAAAAATGGGGTTTTAACACAGAATCTGAACAATATTTACTGCAAAATGTACACCCCCATATTGCACCTGACACTCAGAGTGTCAATTCACGTAGTTCAAGCAACCATTCGATACCGGGTGAAGATCAAACCGCTTTCACTTAAAGACCACCTCTTGCACTGGAGCCATAATATATATATATATCTCCACCAACAGCCTACATAGTAGTCCAGAGGGAAAAAGAAAACCACATCTGGGTAGCGTGAGCTGGCCCTCAATGCACGAGCTCTTCCTCCTTGCGATGCTGGTTTTGGTGTGGGCATGCCAGCCCGGTTTGATTAAAACAGCAATAGCAGGAAGAGCTCACTCAGGCAGATCCAAACACTGAAGGAAATCTCACGCGAGCCCAGATTAAAACCCAACAAAAAACTCCAAGTGCTAAATTTAGCCAAATCTGAGGCAGCTTGTTCCTTTTCATTAAAATGAAAAGCAAGTCAAATACTCCATTTCCTGCAGCTATCCATTTCCAGGTCAGGTTCCAAAGCCAAAATGTCTTGTTTTCTGCGTTATTTTGTACGTATTGTAACATCAAAGTAATTGGAGTCGTTGTCAGGCTGGCTGCCTGCGATCCAAGTCCTTCACAGCTATGCGAGGGCTGAGGTTTCTGCAACTCTAACAACAGCAAAACCTCGGGAAGCTTTCAAAAACACCAGCGCAACTGGTGATATCTATTTGTGATGCTTAGCAAAGAATTCCAAAATGCAACATCTTTTAGGAAAAAATCCAGAAAAACAACGTCACAAAATAAAATCAACAGGAAATAGATAATTAGCCAAAAATGATTTGTACTTCTGCGACGCCTCTATAAATACTGAACTGTGTTAAGTTTCTGTGGAGCCTCTGCTTTGTGCGCGACGCGTTTCTGGCGGTTTGGTGCCTTTGATGGGCAGGGATTTATAATGGTGTTTTCTGGAGGAGTTTGGCAGTGGTTGTGGGGAGCTCTATGCGGTGGGACAAACACCCCCACGGCTTTAGGACACGCTGTACAACTCCCATGAAGTGCCAACGACAGCAAACACTTGCCCCTGAGGTTCTCTGCTCAAAAAACCAAGTGAACGGTTCATCTCTTTTACCCAAGAGGATCCTTTCTCAGCTCCTAGACCATAAGCCATCGCCACTTTCAAAATGAAACTGCACAATTTTCTTACCTTCAGTCAGAGGCTTGAATGAGAAATATTCCAGGGGAGTCCTTAGCAAGCGCGATTGTACAACAGTGCCTCCAGATCTGCTGGGAGCCAAGCAAAGCAGAAGCAATTCTCTACGTGGCTTTCCTGAAACAAAACAATGTATGTAAAGTTTTTTAAATAGCTGAAAGCACCAGAAGGGCTATACAAGAGCCAAGCCCAGTCGACCAGGCGTGATGTCCATGACACACAGCTTCCCAAAAGCTGAACGTGTCCTTAGTTGTCTCAAGACTGTCAGGTTTCCAGCAGCAGCCTGTTGCCTTTCAGAAAGGGTCCTGGCTCTGTGTGATGGAACATGCTCCTGAATGACCTTAGTCTTTCAGGATACCAGGTCTCCTGTTAACCATTTGTAATTCTGTCATCTGCTGAGTCCCAGCATTCATAAAACAATAATTTCAGATCTACAGGAGATGGATCTGCACTAACCTGGAACTAGCTGTCATCTGCTGCTGCTGTTTCTTGAACTACAGCAACGCTGCCCTCCAACAGCAGGTCTATTTTATCTATTAAAGCATCACTAACATGCCTAGCCCGTGGCAGATCTGCATCTCCTACAGCTGGAGGAAAGACCTGATGTTCAAAACAGTGAGAATCTACACGTACTGTCTTTCCTGCTGACCTTATAGGGCTTTACACCCACAGTGTCAACACTGGCTGGCTGACAGGTACAGGTTCTGGGGATTTAAGCGGCGAGGTTTCGCGCCACCACGAAGCAAAGCCGAGGGATGTCACCAGCCTTATGAATTATTTAGAGCACTTTTCACTAATGAGTTGCGATGCAGAGGTGTATAATCAAAGCCACGGGTGATTTTGGCATGTGTAAAAGAAGAAAGGATTTAAAAAGTTCTCCAGACTTTCCCAGATGTACTCTGGAAAGATACGGGAAGAAGTCTGAAACATAAAATAAATAAATAAAAATAGCAAGATTCTATTTTATCCTACAAATTTTGCCAGGGCCTCTGGCTGTTGCTGGCTCTGCGCTACTCTGGGGACGCCGCTTCTCTCCCAGCACCTCTGGCTCTGACTCTACATACCCAATTCCAACCATATCAGAGGAAAGAATGAACTTCTATCATCTCACTCAAGACTAGCAGTTACCACTTTTCCAGGAAATTCAGAGTTGAGAGCTCTTTGCCCCAGATGTTTAACTCTAGAAAGAGTAGAGCATTGCTGGTAATCCAAACTCCTGCCAGAAGCTGAAAGCAGGAGAATGTACACATAAAGTAGCTAAATGCCCTACTACAGCTGATGTCACCAAATCCACTCTTTCCAACCTTTATTTCAGCTAGAAGTTAGGGTCGTGCTCTTCTTCCTGAGATGGTCTAAAGGCAGAAAAGAGGTAAGGATTGCAGAGGGGGGTTATGTCTTTTATCAGCTCAAGCAGCATAAGGGGAAAGAGATGGACAAGCTCGCAGGCACACAAGGGCACGTATGCTCTAAATAATTTATAAGTCTGTTGACAACTCCAAGTCATGCCATGTGTTATTTTGATACCTTACTGCTCAAATCTATAAAGCTCGTATCTGTCAACTATCAAGCTCTCGTGTGCCCCAAAGCTTGTTCATTTTTTCCATCTCTATCAGCCAGTCTAAGAAAAGATCTTACCTCACCCTACGGATTTGGGCTTGTGGAAACAATACAGGCTTTGTAACGTCATCTGCCCCCGGTCACGTTTACACCTTGGCTGGTTTGCACCCCTGGTCCGAGTTGTAAAGAATACCCACTGCTAAAAGGCTTCTGTGAACTGCTACGTATATAAAATATATACATAAAATACATGAATGCTACCAAATGTATGATGACTTAAAACAGATTATGGGGTTTTTTTTTCCCTAGAAAAAAATATCTTCACTTCATAAGAGAACTGTTGGTGTTTATCCTTTAAACATGGGCAAGGAAAATATTTGGAGAGAAAAATCTCTTGAAGATACCACAGTTCTTTTGTATCTTTAGTTTTCAGCCTGTCGCTCACATTGTTTCTCCTCAGTCAGCTCAACAGACTAATTCTATTTAATCCTTTTCTTTTTATATGTAAAATGATACAGTTTAATGCTCCACAGTTTAATATCTGTGAAGTTTTATCTTTATTTGTTTGGGAAATTTGAGTCAGATACTCACCTACTGTAATTTCCAAAGAACAAACAAATGAAAAAGGGCAGTCCATTTTCATGCAAATCCAGCCAGCTGTTTAGCTCAGGCTGCCCTTGCCTTCTGATGTGAGGATCTGCATAAAAACCAAAGTGGAGATATGATAAACTATAAAAGGCTGACAATAACATGCAAATCGAAATCAGTCATTGGAAAACTGTGGACTCATTGTCATCAAAAGAATTAGGTGGCAGAGCAAAACAAAAGAGCCCCACTGATAAAAGTAGCTATGGCATGATGGCTTTAAAATCTACAGATTTCTTACGCCACAAAGAAAATTGAAATTAAACACCTCTCTAGATTGTCTGCTTTTAATCTTTTCCTTCTGAGCTGCTTCCTGACATATTCTCTGTTAACTTTTTATCAAAGGTCATTTATAATCATATTTCAGAGATAAAGTAAAAATAAAAAATGCATTTATTTCCTAAGTTTTAATCAAGTGCCCAGAAAAAAAAAAAAAATAAAGAGCATATAACTAAGCAGCTGAACGCTAAGCAACGGTAGTCTGAACACGCACAAATATATATGGAAAAATATTAGTGGCCCCTTAGGTTATCAAATCTGGAACTGAATTTTCAGGTACAATTTTGCTCGTCGTTTAGACTTACAGTTAAATCTGATGATGGGGTTTGGGTGGGTTTGTGGCCACGCAGAATAACAGCAAATCCCTAAATTCTTATACACAAGGCGATGATGGTGAAAGAGCATCTCCTGCAAGGATAAGCCAAGTGTCATTTTGTTATTAGTTATACAAGAAAATATCCCCCTGTTTAGGAAGCTGAGAGCTATTTCCTTAGTTTATTGGAAGAGTTTTCTGCAAATATCCAACCGAGTATTCAAATGGGTTTAAAATTTTCTTAACAAACTCTTTCCTTCCTCATAGGAAAACAAAAAAGGTTTCCAGTGAAAGATATTTTTCATTGCAGAGAAACAAAAACGGCTCCCCCAAAACACCAAAATATTTTCATAACTAGGCCACCTCAGGTAAAGCAACTTATGGATTTCTGGCTGAAGTTGAGCAGGAAATAAATTCAGTTTTTACTTCTCTTTCTATTCATACTTCATTTCTGGTGATGGGGTGTTTTTAAAAGGATAACATTAAGCAACTTGCTTATAAAATAAGCAGAGCTAAAATGAAAAGAATTTTAAAAGTGCAAAAAGCAGACAATACCAGCTTTTGAGAATGCTGGGAAACCAGCCTCAAACCAGCCTGATTTTGGTCCACCAGCCGTAAGTCCAACTCATGCCAACAGTGCCTCCAATTAATTTGGATTTGAACCAGTTTCCCACCATGATACATGCATCAGCCTGGAGAGAAGACGACTCAGGGGAGACCTTCTGGCACTCGACAGCTCCCTGACAGGAGGTTGGAGCCAGGGGGGGTTGGGCTCTGCTCCCAAGGGACAAGCACCAGGACAAGAGGAACCAGGGGAGGTTTAGGTTGGAGCTGAGGAACAATTTCTTCCCCCCCCTCCAGGGCTGTCCAGGGCTGTCCCAGGCTGCCCAGGGCAGGGGTGGAGTCCCCGGGATCCCTGGAGGGGTTTCCAAGCCCCCCGTGGAGCTGTGGTGCTGAGGGCCAGGGGTCAGTGGTGCCCTGGCAGTGCTGAGGGAACGGTTGGACTCCATGATCTCGGAAGTCTTTTCCACCCAAAATGATTCTAGAATTCTAATACTGCTTAGCACGGAACTCAATAGCTTGGAAATGCTGAATTTAAAGGTCCCTCTGCAGCTTTAATTTGGCCCTTGTCTCTCTTTGCTATGATGTAATTGTTAATTACTTGCTCACAGACAGCTTTTTCTTTTTTTTTTTTTTTCCAGAGAAATCCAGTCTCATAAGTACACAGGAATGACTGTGCATGGAAATGAATCAGGATTTGTATTTTGTTGCTGTCTGTAGTGGGTGGATATGCAGTGAATGAGCTGAAAGAAGCCAGAAAGAAAAAAAAAATCACCGTTTCAAGACTACGACTATGCAGTGAAATGCAAATCCCACTGTCAGCACTGAACGAGTCCAACTGGGTCCCCAAGGCAGGACTTTTGTGTCAGCACTCTGCTGCGTCTGAGCCCAGGCGGCTTCGGTGGTGACTGTACCCGTAGGTTGCTCTGGGGCCAAAGCGGCTGCTTTGGCACAGCTGCTCTGCTCCAGAAGTGCAACAGGTCCCTAAAAAGCAGCTGTCCCAGCAGCAGCGTCTGTTCACCGAGGAGTTATCTGGGGCAACCTCTGTGGAAAAGCAAACCTGGGTATCTCAGCATCTGCATCCTGCTGATTTGCTGGTGCTTTGGAAATACCTTGCATCTCCACGCCTGGCTGGGAACATGGATACAACCCTTTCTGTCCCCAGAACAGGGTACTTCTCTACTGCTACTCACACAAGGAGCAACGATTACTTAATTGTAAAAAGCCATGATGAGGACGTCAGAGAAAAATCCCCGAGGAGCAGCCCAACGTTTGGATGGTGATTGGGAAATAACAGATCGCGAGCGTGAGCAGACTGCATTTGGTGAAGGAGGAGGAGAGGCCATTTGAACACGTTTTAGTGCACATCGCATAAGAAAAGCCAATACTGCAGTATGCACACAAAATATATCATACAATCAGGCATAAATGTATATAAATATGGCTGATTTAGCATTTTCTTACTTTCCAGTACTTAACTTCACAACCTTTGGATTCTTTCGCTCTCTTTCATATGCAGTTTCCCAAACAACTAACAAGCTAAAAGTGTTTAGCCTGCAGGAAGGACCATACAACCTTCCCTCACTTCATCAGCAAAACCAGGACCTCTAGACTTGTTCTACCACCTCCTTTGCCCTCACAACATAATCTCCAGCAATAGAAAGCTTTTTTTTCTTTACCAGAGTTGGACCAGATGATCCTTGAGATCCCTTCCAACCTGGTATTCTAGGATTTCTCACATCACAGATGTGGAAAAAAATACAATTTGCCAGTTTTTGCCCAAATGTTCAGCACAGAGAAAATAATAATTTGATGGGTTTCACGTTGTCCCTGAATCAGCAAGAGGTGACCCCAGAGCAGAGGGGAAAGTCTCCCCTCCTCAGCTCCTCTGGCACAACACAGCACGGAGCAGCCCAATGGTGGTACCCGGCTGTAGCAAGAAGAGTCGGCCTGCGTGGCTCCCACATCCACACCACGGTCGGCGTGGAAGCGCAAGGAGATGGATCAGCCTCGGTGCAGATGGACTCAGCAAGTGCAAACAGATTTTTAACATGCGTATAAACTAGGGCACAGGAGGATTTTTTGACAAGAACAAGGGGAAAAAAAAAAAAAAGGCAAAAAAAACCACGCTAAAGTAACTAGCTACCTGCTCTGAAGCCTGGAGGAACTGGAGCTGCTCAAAAAAATATCATTTTGAAGCCTGTGAAAGAACATGCTTTTAGCAGAAACTCCTTAAAAATGCTTAACTCACAGCTGGCACAGAAAATACCACCTTCAAAATTCTGCCAAAACTCTAGGCAGACATGAGCAGGGAGTTAAAACAGAGTGCCGGGCAGCAACCACTGCAGAGGAGACACTTCGGGACCAGAGAGATAAGAGCAACTTTAGGTTTTCGAAGGTGAATTGTCTCAGACCTGGTGACTGTATGGTATCTCCAGATGGTGAATTTTGGACTGTGAACATCTTGATCCTCATCACTCAGTGTCAGAAATCACCCTGGTGAGGGTTTTCCTGACAGGTGATAGAGACGGTTGATTTTGGTGCACAAGAAAAGGAAGCCCTCAGACACGGCACGAATGAGCTCAGGAAGATAAGGAGTGCAGGAACACGAAGACTTGAGTGCCCTGACACCAGAGCAAGAGGCAGGGTAACCCCTTCTGCAACAGCATGGGAGGAAGGGAGAAAAAGTAAAAAACCAAGGCATGGTACATCAGAGATGCCAGTTCCATTGGCAGGAAAGATGCCCCTTCCTTCCTGAAGATCCTGGAGGACCATCTCATACCTGACCAACGTCCATCTCTACTCTGACTGGTTGCCCAGAGAGGTGGTGGCTGCCCCATCCCTGGCAAGGTTGGCCGGGGCTCTGAGCAACCTGCTCTAGGTGCAGATGTCCCTGCTCCCTGCAGGGGAGGTTGAACTAGATGACTTTAAAAGGTCCCTTCCCACCCAAAACATACATGATTTATCTTGGTCAGGTTTGTGGAAGATTTACATTTCCTTTAGAACCAATATGCAAGTCATTCTGTTTACCATAGTAAAAGCAAACATCAGCTTACTCGAGCAAAATTATTTCATTGAAATCTCTTGCCCAAGCCAGGATTTCAAGAATCACGACTCAAGCCTCAGGAAATAATGAAATTAGCTCCAAACTCAGGAGATTTTAACAGAAGTAAGTGAAAGTGTCTTTGTTTTGGCTTCTGGTTTATAAAACCCAAGGTAATTTGAAACCAGTGGTTCCTTTTTTTAAACGGAAAACAGAAATTCCCATCCCACTGCTGGGTCTCAGCAAAGGCGGCTTTAAATAGCCGGTGGGCGTGGGCGGCAGGAACGTCGCAAAATCTGAACCCTGAACTCGTGCACAGCGCAAACTTGTTCTTTCTCATGCCTGGGTGCATTTATCCAAACCATGCCAGCCAACACAAATCACCCCTAATAGCAGCGGTACCTTACGTGACACAAAACGTGGCTCATGGACAGTGTAGAAGCATCTTGAGGACCTGAGCAGCCCGGCGACCCTCAGTGCGAGGTACTGCACAAAAACATCTCAACAGCAGCAAGAGGGTGGACAAAATACTCAGCACTGTGAATAAGTCATTGAGCAGTAAGTAGACTTTTGTCAGCGTTTAGCACAACATGGAAGTTTGGTGTCAGTTTTTATCCCCCAGATGTGTTCTTAGTATTGTCATCGATAGCAGCGGTTTGTATTACACTATTTTAATAGAAAAAAAAACCAACCCAACCAACCTATTCAACTCCTATTTTGAACTTTCAAATCTTCTCCTGTATGCCAGAAAGTAGAATAACTAAAGCTTATCTACTGATGCATGTGCCTAAATCTTCAGTGCATATATAAATTTAAATCTCATTACACTATAACACACTGCTCTAAAAATACGGACACATTTTAAGAGTCTGCTACACGTTTTTATCAAGTAGGGGGACTTAATTTTTATTTTTCTTCCACAGAGCCAGTAAAATCCTGCATGTTAATACTTCAAGAAAATAAACTTGTGTAAAGATTTGCCTATCCAAAGTACAGTATAATTTAAATTTAAATCCCTTAGAAACCCAAAGCACTGTGTTTATAATATGAGAACAGCGGGCAGTCATGCCCTTGACTGGAGGGCATGTCATCTAGTCCTCTCCTTCTCTGCAAAACCATCAGGCTGGCAGTAGTGACAGATGAACAGCTTACCATTAATTTCTCCTCTTTCATGCCTTCAATCCAAATGGTGCATATTCTCCACAGGGAGGCATCAAGGTCTTTGCCTTTATTTCTCTTGCATACTCGCGCTGACTTATAAATCAAGTGCAGATAAGAAGAGAGGGCAAATATCAATCTTTTTCTTTTTTCTTTCCTTTTTTTTTAAAAAAAACTTTTTTTTTTTTTCCTGGCCAGTGCCCACTGGCACACTACTGAGCTTTGACTGAAAGGTTCTTCAAATCTTTATGTGATTCATAGGCAAGGGAGCGCTCCGTGAGGACAAAACAACAAAGGAAATTTGAGAGGGAGGATTTGTATATCTTGGCTTCTAAATTAGAAGCCTCCTCTCTGCAATATTTAAATACGGGTTACAATAAAAAAAAAAAGTGAATCTAAGTTATTACTTTATTGAAAAAAATAAATATTTGTGGAATATAAAATAGGCAGCGCTTCTTTGCACGCGGCCGCTGGAGCAGCTCTAATCAAAATGTTGCATTTTCCCAAAATAAGACTTTCTTTTGGGGGGGCCTCTCTCCTCGTCGCCACTGAAGCAATTCAATCCTTCAGAATGGATTGGCTTTTACTATTACTTTGTGGCATTAATCATTAGCTTTTGTCTCTCCAGTAAAAAAAAAAAATAAATAATAACAAAAAAAAAATCTTATTTCCATTTAAAATACAACAGGCCAGATCTACATCCCGTACAAACCAGCTCAGCTACACAGGCTGCTGATTGACAGCAGGTGGAAAATTGTCCCACAATGATTTTTTTAAGTACAGAAGAGAGAAGTTTACTAGTTTATTAACTACATTTACTTTGAAACAGCTACTGCATCTTTCAAAGTTCAAAGAAAAAAGGATACATTTATTTTTTTTTTAAGTAAGTTTCACAAACTATCTTGGTTTGCAGTGATTCTGCGGGTTCATTAGAGTCTTAGATATTAATTTTGTAACCAACCTGCCAAAGCAACGAAGGGATGCTGTTCTTCCTTCTCTTACTCTCTTTTTTTTTTTTTTGAGTGCATTACTAGAAGAATTTTCTATTCGGTTACAATAAATTGATCTTGCATTTAAAACATATATTAAATCATTGGTGTGAGCGATGCAACATTATTACATGTCAGGAAAAAAATCTATATTATGATAGTTGTTGACAAATGATAATATTATGTTCCGGCTAAGCATGAGGTGTTAATGCTGCTAAATGGCTGCAAATGTTGACGTTAAAGGCTGCCTGCTGGCCATTTCCAGGTGACATATCTGGGGATTCGGGGCTATTTCATTTTCCAGCCTTTTTTAAGGCTTCAGGCCCCATCCATAAATTACAGCTGATGACAAAAGTGGAAGCTAACAGTGGCAAAATTAGGCCCACAGGCAAAATAATTATATATACAGCCTTTAGCAGTGAGGGAGAAAGCCATCAATCAGCCCCCAATTATTCACTAGTTAATCAGCTCTGCCCTTCCTTTATTGAAGGGTTACAGTGTAATTAAGTTGGCAGCATCCTTTTAATTCATCAAACATACAACACATGGCGGTGTTTGCCGCAATCAGGGGACAGCACCTTTGTGTGCCTGACCCCCAGCACTGCTAGAGGAGAGGAGGAAAAACTTCAGAGGTAAGAGAGCCTATTTATGCGAGAGCGGAACGGCCCCCGGCCGGGCACCGCCGTGGGACCGAGCCACTGCCGAAGGCAGGCAGGGCTTGAGCAGCATCCCTACGTCTCCCGGGCACGATAAACACGTGCGCACACGTAGCTGTAAATTCGGTGGGTGCAACAACTCCAGAAAACTTGTTAAATCGGGTTATTCTCCTATCACTTCGGACAGGCGGTTCTAGACCGTGGCATTTATGGCTGTAACAACCCCGCACCCTTCTTCCCAGTTACCACGCTGATAACTGGTGGCAGCAGAGAGCCGAGCAGCGCTCTGGGGTCCCTGGAGTGATGGTGGATCACAACAGACTGACTGGGTACTTCCAGGCCATCAAAGCAAAGGCAGCCAACACATACATTTATCCAAGAAACAGTTTTGTGGGAACTAAGTTTGAGGAAACCACAAGAGCGGTTATTTAAAGGCGGCGCGTAGCTTCGCGTCCTCTCTCGGGTTAACGGCATTGGATTTCTAGACTTTACAGCAGATTACTATTCTCAGTGGGTTTTGCCAGTTTTGGACGTTGATTTTTATCTCATGAGCAATGGAAATGATTCAAAGTATTTGCGCTCTTCCATCCATAATGAATTTTAACCTATGAATGGCTTCTGTGTTTGTACGTAAACCAGGTAATGGTGTATATTCTGCATGTCTTTTTTTCCTCCCTATATTTACCCAACCACAAATCTGTTTTCCTGCCACACATACTTCCCGCTCGTAGCATCCTTAGAGATGTCCTAAGTGTCCTTCCCACCTTGCAGAACAGATACAGAATTATTTATCCATAAACAAGCGCCGTGTTTCTAACCTGCTTGTAATAATGAAGTTTTAGACAATCACTGGCTCTGCTCCATCAGGTGGGCAAACAAACCCCCATCTCTCAACATCTGAATGCCCTAGGAATCGCAATGTTCAGAAAAGCATTGGCTTTTTCATCCAAAATTCTTTATTCTTTTCGAATGAAATGGGAAAGAGTGTTATTCTGCTGGGCACTTTTTAATGGCTGTTCTACCTCATTCAGTCTGGTGGAAGATACTGGGAAGTTTCTCTATACTACAAGAGATTTCCTGAAGTTTCAAAAAAATTATATTTTATCTTATTTTTATTGTTTTGGGATCTTCTTTTTGGGTGTAGGGGGACACACAAGAATCGCGTCTATTCACAAATCTCCAAGACACCAAGAACAGAGCCTTGGCCAGATGTGGCCAACACCCAGCAGCAGCCCCCGCAGAATCCCTTCTGGACCTTACTCTACTCATTCGCACATTATTTGGACCTTCACCAAAGACTTACACTGATGGGTAAACAGGACAGCAAGACATCCTTTGTGCTATTCTCCCTTTCAGCCGTTTTAGCCCAGAAGACACCCTCTAGTACGCTGACTTTGCAATGTTTCACCCTCCCTGGAGTCTGGAGCTCAGACCAAGAGAGGAAGGACAGAAGGTGGGAACATTGGCTTTCCTGGGCAGGACCTGTTGTCATCTTCAGAATATGAGTTCCCTCAACAGCTAAGTCTTCTCCTGGTTGTATGCACATGTATTGCTATTCTTCGGGTTGTTTTTTTTTTTTTTCCATTAAAAAAACTCAGGCTGCACAATTTAGACCCTGAGTTATCTCAACGCCAATTAGGAGCATCTTTTCCTAACGAAAAAACAACTCATGCCATATTGCAGTCAACCTCAGTCATAACTCGAGACAACACAATCGTGTCATAACATAGTTTTATACAATGAGATTGTATCTGTTATTATTGAGGGTCATCGAATTCTGTCTGTCAGTGTGATGGTATTGAATAGGTTCAAGTAATAGCTTGTGCTGATTATCAGAAAGTATGTTTACAAACTGTCACTATGTTTATATCCTTCAGGGCTGCGTTTGAATTATGCAGATAAGGAGGATCAAGCGGTGTAATGCAGCAAGTACAATTCCTGATAGAAACTACAGAATAAAGTTTAAATGACATGGTTTTTGTTTTGGGTTTTTTTTTCCAAATAAATAAAGGGTTTTGTACACGCCGGTTCCGCTTTAAACATAAAAGACATAAAGCAGATTTCTTGACAAGGGGCATACAGCGTATTCCCAGGTGAAAATCCATGACCAGAACCATAGAAAAGCTTCATAATTATGAAAAGCTACACATGAGCAAGAACAGAATTTTTTTTATGGGTGTATTCATCTCAATTTTAAAAATCTTAAAAAGTTATTCAAAGCCAACAGGTCAACACGGTCAAAGAAAACCATTTTTGTGGACAAAAATTCCTGTTAAGATAAACTGCCATCTGCATTTAACTATGCAACAAAAAATTTCCTAACAGTAAGAACATAGACCACATCATATTTTTTCCTAACTACCTAATTTTTCCATTTTAATATACAATTGAAAATTCATCGCATCTTGGTTAATTAAATAAATTATCCACTTGGAAAAAAGACAATTCAGAGTGCCTACTGGAGCTGAACACAACAGCGCTGGTTGCAATTGTGTATTTTGTTTAATTTGAATAACATTTTGTTTTCCTGTATTTTCTATGACGAATATTTTAGTCATGTTCCTATGAATGTGCTCACTTTTTCACGGGCAATTTTTAAGTAACAAGATAACAAACACTAAGGAAACATATTATGTGTAAATTTCTTCTCTTGGCTGTTTGGCTCAGATAATATATTGAAGAATAACCAGGAAAAGCACTAGCACTCCCACTAGGTTTCCAGTTAAGACACTGCACTTTAGTTAAAGACATTTTTTTCTGCTGTTGGTAAGAGGCATCACCGCCTTGTTCAGCAGAATTTGGAAGAGTCCTTTCTGATTGCTATTTGCTAGCATGAACAGTTTTCTTAAGAATAAACCAATGTATTACGTTGCTTAGAGAAGTGGAAAAAAATAAATATGAAAATTTAGTCATCTTCAGGGTTTATGTAATCAAAATAGATCTTGTTTAGGGTCTCTTGTCTGAATATTCGTATTTACTTACGCAGAACACCAAATGAATTCAAGTCCCCAAGATAACTGGCTCTAAAGACATTTTGTATGTTAGAAATACTGAGGAGAGAGTGGAATTAGAGCGCAAAATGCCATGAAGAATTCTGGTAATACTCATGCAACTCCTCTTTCCTCCTTGCAAAAAGCATATTTCAGGTATTAATAGTTGAGGAAAGAGATTATTTGGAATTGCTATGAAAACACAATGACCCATCAATCTGGAAACTGGATATCTGTAGTAACTCCTGAACAGTCGCAGAACAAGTACCAAAACGCGTGTTTTCGCACGGACAAGAGAAATTGCATTACACATGACCTGAAATATTATTTGAGAAATTCCTCACAGGCAATTTCAAAAGAGGAAAATCAGACTAAGAGGTGGAAGTGGTTTGCTCTGATTAACACCAAAGGCAAGACACGGTCCGCATGGCACGTGGACTTTTATTTTACGCAGCAAAGTTTCCTACTTGTTGATCCCATGGCAAAAATTATCACCTTTATGTGACCTTTCCCAAAAAGAGAATCCAGGAAATGTCTTTCCTAAAAGAATTAGCCCAGAGTTACATCACACCAGCCAGTTCATCACAACGTCGTACGGCTCATACCTGAAAACAACAGACAGAAGCACAACGTGAGTTGACAACGAAAGGAGGCGGAAAAACTTTGCGTTCTCTTCGTATAAATTCAAAAGGGAATATTAAGCTGAAGAACTACAGTACATATATAAGACGGTTGCACAGCTCTTGAGAGGACTTCTCTTTGCCTTTGCACCGCAAGGATGTGTTTCAGCCTAATGCGTTAGATTCATTTGTTTTGTTGAGTCCAGCTAATGGGATGAAGATAAAGTGACTTCCAGGCAGAAAACCTTGTTAATCAAAAACAATTTGGGCCACTCTTACATGTTGTTCTGACTTTCTGAGTAGGAACTTCCATTTTTCACAAGGAAAGCACTTGTGTGAGACAAAAAAAAATTACAGCAGATCACGTTTCAATTTTGGACAGCTACTCAGACTGTATTCACGTTTTTATCCGAGATATCACCTCTTGACAGACTTTTTTTTTTTTTTTCCCCTCCCTAAAACAAAAGCTCCTTATTTCCCAGCAAGACTTCTTTCTATTTTTAAAGACTATTTTCAAGACGTAGTCATAAATGGATTTACTTCTTGATATATTTTGCAGAAATTTGGGTAACTTGATTGCCGGGATGAAAGCCAAGTTCACATCCCCGAGAGAAGAAAACCTGAGAAAAATCCACTGTGCTTAAAGCAGAACAATTTTGCATACTGCAGATGCTTGTGGTACCTTAATGATTGGTAGCCCGATGGTTTTAATACATTATCTTAAGAGACAAGGTGGAGGACCGTGCCACCACCAAGGCAGGCACGAGAACAGAGTAAGTGGCCCATAAGCATTTTGATCTCTTTGGAAATGTCATCTTTTCCACAAATTATGAAGATTGTATGCTGCAATAAAAGACACTCAGGAGGAGAGACTGTTCCTATTAAAAAACCCAAGCAACACTAACTAATGAAGCATTATAATGTCTGCGCGTGAGCAGTAAATGTAAATTTACCAGGGACGTTTATTGAAAGTAAAAGCAGCAAGGTGGTGAAGGCAATATCTTGCATTTGGGTAAAATGCATAAATTAATGAATCCTTCATGGAAGACTTTTTTACTCTGAGGAATAAATCCTCTCTTACCATTACGGCCCAAACAAAGCCATTTAAGAATAGAACCAGGCCATAATTCCTCCATTACCTCCTTTACAGGCCCCTGCTTTGCTCTTGCACTGTATTTACATTTAATTATGAGGTCAGAGTTAACACCTTCTCACTGTATCTGTTTGCTAACACTTCACTTACATTTAAACAACATCTTTTTCCTGGAACGATTCACCTATTGATATCCTGGTATTAGGACCGGCACCCTCAAACAGAATATTCAACACCATCACCTCCAAGCCCACCCTGTACTTGGTGCCGCTGAGTTAAGCTCAAGCAGCACACTTTTTGTACAGCCTTAGATAAGTGTAGTGGTCACAATTCTCTCCTCCTTTTCTAGAGCTGGCAAAAGGAGACCTCACGCTGTGCAATATTTGGGGTGTATATGCCCGGGTTTGGCTGCGGCCCTGCACCACAGCCCCACTAGTGCCACGGCAGTGGGGATGTGTAGCTCAGTCCAGCTGGAGAAGAGATGTCACATCCCATGATGTGATCACAAGGAGACAGGAACCACCTCGGCATTGGGCTTGTTCCCAAGTGAAAGCAACATGTCACGCACCTCCTTGGCAAGTCCTCTTTTGGCAGAGGTCAGCATGAAGTTGAGTTTGGCCAAGGCCACCTTAGAGGTGGCAAGGGATGAGCATGGTCAATGCTCCGAAAGGAAATCTTTGGGATCTTATCAATGTTTGTAACTATCTGAAGGGCAGGGATCAAAAGGATGGGGCCAGACTCTCTTGAGTGGTGCTCGGTGACAGAAGAAGGGGAAATGGGCACAAACTGGAACCCAGGAAGTCCCATCTGACCATAAGGAAAAACTTATTTCCTTTGAGGATGGCAGAGCCTATCCCAGGCTGCCCAGAGAGGTTGTGGAGTCTCCTTCTCTGGAGAGATTCCCAACCTGCCTGGACCCTGCGCTGCTGGGCCCCCTGCTCTGGGTGCCCCTGCTGGATGGATCAGGGGGGTGGCCCCAGATCACCTCCAGAGATCCCTTCGCACCTCCGCCATGCTGGGATTTGGCAAAACCAGGAGAACAGGAAATGTTAAGACAACAGACAATGCTCCAAAACACCGGACTGTGACCAACCCAGCAGGAGATGTACACGCCAGCTACCTGCTCTGGGTGAGGATTTTTTGGTGTGGGCTTTTTTCCCCAACGTGAGCGCAGCGCAGTCTATGCTTTGCCGTCTAGCAGGAGCTCTCGGCACTAAATCTCTACTCCCTTTTAAATGCCCACACCTGTATTTGCCTTTATTTTTCTTTACCCTTGCTGTTGGGAAGCAAAGAGGCTGTGATGAGGTAGGCTGGTGTACAACAAGAGCAGATTTAACACCAAGCCTGCCTGTGCCCTCCTTTCTGTGCAAAGTCAGACAAACCAATTGTCAGATTGTCCATGTTCATCTAGACAGGCATGAAACTGTTTAGTCTGGGGCTTTAGATCTCCATCTGTTTATAGTTCCTCAACACTGGGTTAAAATCTCCAAGGAAAACTGAAAACCTGCTTGAAGAGGGAGCAAAGTAAGTCAACAGAAAGTTTTGCAGAGTTTCAAATGAATTATTTAATCACTTTCTGGAGTCCACAGAAAGAAACCCAAAACTGCCCTCGGGATTTCAAACTCCAGTGAACTTGGTCAGTGCTTTGCATCCCTAACAAGTCTTCCAATCAGACCAAGGGGCTTCTTTGCGCACCTTTTTTTTTTCTTGCACCACTCTGATAAACACATCTCTATCTCACTTAATTTTGTTTGCATGGTCCGTGTATTTCTTTATCTGTGTTTTCAAATGCTGTTAAACTCCCCTTAGTATTTCTGAGGAAAGCCTGAAACTCAGTAACATGGTATTCCCGAGACAACCTGCAATAACAGCCAGCTCAGGATTGTAAAGGATACTCGGTCAGGAAAGGGACTTCATTTCTAGTGGGCAATTGCAAACAACAAGGGAATTGTTTTTTTTAAATTAAGATAAATACCTTAAATGGTGTACTATTAAAATAATGTGCCCAGCTTACACAGACCTAAAAAAAAAGAGGCCACTATCAGATTTTCTCTCTTTAGGGATATGCTTTCCTTACCAGTCCAGAAGCATTAATCACACTGAGACTGCCTGTTGGAGTTGCACTTAAAAAACGGTCCCTTTGTCCCATCTACCTGGAAGTGTCTCTTCATCCCGCCAGCACCACCACCTCCCAGCTCCAATCTGAGAACCACTTCATTGTGGGGATACAAGGAGAGGGATGCGCTTTCTTCTCTCCTTAAGCCAGGTAATGTAGTAAGTTATATCGTTCCCAAACCACTGTACACATCTGTAAACACCATCCACCAAGCACTGCCTGAACAGGCTGTACCCACCTCTGCCTTGCTCAGCATGGTGCCTTATGCAGGAGCTTCTCTAAAGTAGTACAAGGCTAATAATGGGACAGGATTAAACTGGCTGAAGGGGAAAAAACCAAACCAAAACAAACAAAAAAAAACACACAAGAAACCAAACCACAAACAAACCAACCAAACAGCCAACAAAACATTAAAAAACCCAACCCAACAAAAAAACCCACAAACACAAAACCAACCAACAACAAAAAAAACCACCCCCCACCCCCCAAAAAAAAAAGGCAAGAGAAAAGCACAACAAATTGCATTTCTGCAGCGAGTCCCTGCAGCACACTGACCTCAGGCACGGAAAGACATAAACCGGCGCGCCAGGTTCTGGGAAATCCCATGGAGAGCGCACCAAGAACAGACCCAAGTTTGTGGGTCAATCTGTTGGGGCAAAACTGTGGTGGGAAAGGCTGTCAGACACCTGCACATTTCTCATTTAGCAGGCGGGCCTCTGGCTATAAGAGACAATAAATAAGCAGCACTGAAAGCAACAGTCCCATCCTCTATTCTGCAGGTCACATTACTTATATACACTAAGTAAGGCAATGAGAAAATAATGACATGCGTTAGAGTTAAAAGTGAATGCCTTCATCCTTTTGTTGTTTATCAGTTAACAAAATGACATTATAGAGATGCTTTATGTATTTATTGAAAGGGGAGAAACATCTATCAAAGCTCATTTTAGCTACTGTTACTGCCATCAGACTTGCTCTCTTCTGCCATGAGCTGGAACAGGACTGTCAGCGAGCGATGACTGATATAGGCAAATGATTTTGCATCGTTTGAGATACATACAGAAATATAATCATACCCAAGGTCAAACATTAGAAAAAGGTTGGGCATTTGGGGCAATGAAAGCAATGCTGTCAGATATTGAAATCTCAGCAGGAGATTCAGCTCCATTAAAACTGAATACACAATTACTTTCAGCCTGCTACTTTCCATGCATGTATAACTAGTTTGTTCATCTTGGTGCCCCCTGTGTTAGTCTGAAAAGGTAAGATTTGAATATTTGGAGGAAGGGGTATGATACTCCTTTGGCAGGAGCCTACAGAAACGATAAAATGACTATATAATAGATACGCAACTGGTGAAGGACTTCAGCAATTAATCTGCCTTGAAGAAGCTGACCTGAGAGATGTAAGTAACTGGCTCTGCCCAAGGATCTTTAAATTCGCCTCAAGTATTTGGCTGACTTTACGTGAGTGGCCTTCCAGAAGATGCTCCTTTGGTCACCAGGAAAAAAAAGGCTCGGCGTGCCTGCTGGAGCAGCATGATGAAGAAACAGAACCAAAGGAGAGAAACAAATGAAAGATCATTTAGAAAATGAATTGTAAGTACCTATTAAAAATAGCAAAGGAGAAGGAAGACTGGAAGGGCTTGTCCCAGACTGGAGCTTGCGCAGGGAGAGCTACTGGAGTTACTGGTGTGCTCAAATTCAGCTGTTTTCAAAAGCTTCGCTAGATATCTATAAACTGTGCAGGGATGAGAGAAACTTCCTGTGCACGTGGCTGCTTGTGCTACACGCTGCCTGTGAATGCAGCTCTGATGAGACCCTTCTGACTTAGAGACACCTGACTAGCTTCAAACAACAGGTATTTATGAAAAAGAAAAAAAAATCATCCTCTTAAGGGACATTTCCTCCAAATTTGGGCTTTTTATCCACAAGAGAGCCCTAGGCTCAGGTTGCTCTTCAGGCATTCCAGACTGCAAGAGCAGGATTTGGTGATCTCGGAATCAGGCTGAAGATAAAAACTTTCTGATCCTGCCTTAGACACTAAATCATTCTATTCGTATTGGGCAGATTTCACATATTTATGTTATTTATGAGATTTCTACACTGGAACTCAAAAAATAACCTAATATTAAAGTTCCAAACTTTACAGGGGAAAGAAAAGCCAAAATCCTACTAACTGTCCCCATTATTAACGCTAAGAAATTGTACATGAGGTTGAATTACATGGTTATAAAGTTTCTTGTAGTGACATTAGCCACCACAAACCTTCAGTTTATCTTATCTGTGTACTTCATGCCATCAGCTCCTGATCTGCCATTTACCATTACGAGTCTCCATGTAACCTGCAACGCCAGGAACGTACAAATCACTACATTTACCTCGTCCTTTTGACACGTGACCATGCAGAGTTGGGGCAAATTCATTTCTAACAGTATTCCCCAAATTTCTAATTCACACAGAATTTTTCAAGAGGCAAATATTTTTAATAAATAACATGGATTAATATTAAAGAGGTTTGTTATGTACCGAGGTTGTCATCGAGAAAAATTAACCATGTTGTGCCCCTCAATTATTCCTGTATGATGAGAGGCAAGATAATTATTTACATTTACAGATGCAAATACCAAATAAATGTTTGGAGCATCATTTCCCCAATAAAACATTTTTTCTCTACCTGCAAAGACTGCAACAGTTTGTGGGTTTTTTTTTTTTATTTCTGCCCATGGGGACTTTCCTCTCCTCTCAGTTATGGAGTATCTGGACCCACGGAGCCAGCTTACACCTCCCCATTTCATACGTGCTGCTTCTACTCATATGGATCCTGAACCATACGTAGCAACAGAGAAGATGGTATTGGGCTTTTTAAAGTGACAGGACAATGTGTTATGAAGATGTGAAGACCTGTCACGCACCCCAGCATCTAGATTTCTAATGCGCTTGGTCTAACACCAGCCTCCCTGCAATCTTTGTCTCTTCTACGCTGGTAACCACCCTCCTCCCCCTCACAGGTCAGAACCTTATGGTTTCCTCGTGCTTTAAAAGAGAAATAAAATCAAAAGTTACTACCTGTCACAGCTCCATAGTTAACCACACCTTTCACATCAGCCTCCTCCAGGGAGCATCTCTGGGGTCATGGACACCCAGACGTCATCTTTCCCAGATGGGGACCTGCATCATTCCGACCGGGGACCGTGGTGTGAAGTCTGAGTTTCCCTTACAGTGCACTACAAACAGCCCTCCCTCACCCTGACCCACTATTTCTTCTTCCAAGATGCAAAAATAACCATCATGTAGAGTTCTGCTTCTTTAAAGGCAAAGATCTATTTTTGAGAAACATCTCCTAGGAGAACATCTCCTAGCTTGGCCATCTTACCCAACAGCAGCATAAGAGATACCGGTGCACATTCACCTGTCTTCACTCCAGGCAGTGTCTCCAGCCACATCTCCTGACCCAGCCCATCCCCTTTCTTTCTTTGGGAAGCCTCGAGATGAAACAAGACAACAGTTAAAATATTTAATTCTTCTACTTGGCCAAAGCTTGATGATTTACAGCAGTTACTGCCTCTCTTCTTCCCTGGGGACTCCGGGGGCTCAAGTCATGCGTCTAAATGTGTGCACATGTATATGTACACACATATATACATGTGTAAGGAGAGAGATCACCTGAAGCATCAGTAGAGCAGCCTTTTTCTATTTTTAATTTTATTTTTTTATTGTTGGGTTTTTTTTTCACTGCTCCACATGTCCATGGTGTCTAACACATCTCAACGGTCTTTGAAGTTCCCATGCTTTCAAGGTCTCACATCTGTCACACTATCAGTACCCTGCCACAGATGAAAAGAATATAATTATGGATTTAGTGTAATCATTGATTTCTGGGCTCCAAACCATTCAAAGAAAGGTCACAAGTCCACATGGCTGCCCCTTAGGAAAAGGATTTGCATCTGACTATTTTATTCAGCTGAAGACACCCCCCAATTAAATGTAGAAACTCTTCTCTTTGGGCTCTGCACCTGAGGCAACTTGAAGAAGAGGAATCAATCTTCCTGGTGCCAACTGTGCCTTATCTGCACCAAGCTGACACTGCTCCCACCTGTTACAGGCAGCAGCGGTGACTTTTTGCTCGCCAGCCCCCTTTCATTCGCTAAGGCAGCATCTCCCTTTGGAGAACTGCCACGGCAAGACGTGGAGGACGTGCATCTGAGGAGCTGCACTTTTGGGAAGGTGGCAGGGCGCCAGAAGATTGTGCCTGAAGCAGGGGAGCTGCTGTCAACCCTTCAAACGTTTAACTTACTGCAGTTCGCGGAGATCCGCAGTGCAGATGTAAAGACATAATTTTGCCCACAGTGTTTGGATTAGCAGTAAATCTACTAATCCAACACAATATCCAAGGGGGCATGGGCTAGATCTATGGGTTCATAAATTCACACCACTCCTTTTATTATTCTGGGCCCCAGATGGTTTCAACTGGGCACGGGCATAATGAGATCTTGGAAGACATTATTATATTCTTAGGTCAAAATTCTCAGTCCAATCTCTTTTATCAGGCTCAGAGCTTTTGTGTCCCTGAAGTGCTAATACTTTATGCTGATTGACTATGCAGGCTTTGGTGGGAGTTCACATTATTTTCGATACAATTATTATTGACAGCAAAAAACTCTGCAAGAAAAAAAATCAAGAATAATATCCCATTTTATCTTACTTACGGTATCACACTGTCTGGAAAATACAATGCCCCAGACCTTCATTATAGTTATGTTTTCCTAACAAAACAGATGGGGGGGAGAGGGCAGGATAAAAGTATTATTTTAGTAATGGGAAGACAAAGTATGAGCTTGATCATAAGGACTAATGAGCTTTATAAATCCAACTTTGAACTGAGCAAGGCTTTTTTTTTTTTTTTGCTTTTCTTTTTTTTAAAATAAATGGTTCTTTGAACCTGGCAGTTGTAAGGAAGTGAAACAGAACAAACTTTGAAAAGTGTGCTTGTCTGAGTCTCCTTACACCCTATCTGGCTGAGAGTACAGGTGGCCAAGCACAGAAAGTTCCTGCCAATTTCTAAAGTTACGCTTTTATCCACTAAACAAGCATCCTGATCCGGGTTACCAACCAGGGCACTCAACAGGAGC
The DNA here is from genome assembly GCA_033439905.1 of Ceryle rudis. Classification (NCBI taxonomy): domain Eukaryota; kingdom Metazoa; phylum Chordata; class Aves; order Coraciiformes; family Cerylidae; genus Ceryle; species Ceryle rudis. Next base: position 65,191 of record JAAGNO010010093.1, on the reverse strand, counting down.
CTCAAAGCGCACATATTAAATATCACTTATTCCACAGGCTGGGCCATCCAGCTTAGTAAAGCTTGATCTAATACTGTTTCACCCTTTTCCTGTGCTCGCTGGATTTTGGGTAATGGACCTTCCCAGGAGACTACTCTCAGAAAGTATCTTCTTGTAGAGGAGTTGATGCACATGCTTCTATTTTAAAAAGCACATGTTCAGCACATTTTGCTTTTGTGAAACGGAATATGGTTTAAGTTTGTTTCAATAAAAAAAGGGATTCTGCTGGAAGGACTTATGTCAAAGTGCAAAAGGTTTTATACACAATGAATAGAATTTTTTTTTTTTTTCCTCCTCCCCTCTCGAGGGCCAAAGAGGAGACACTAAAATGAAATCTTTCTGCCACAAAAGCAGTTGCTGTTTTACACACAGAGAATCTACAAGGCAGCTTGTTATGAATTCTCCATCTTTGTATTTATTTTGGATTAAACTGATTTCATCTAAGAGTCACATCAAGAAAGCCGGACTTCAGCTTTAATGAGAAACTTAATATGTATTCACAGTAAACACTTTAAATGTCAAAGTTTAATGGACAGTATTCAAAGGCCATTATTAGAGTAACTGCTTTTATATCAGCATGGCTGATGAGAAGTAATTCTTTCAAAGGCACTCTTCAAAAAAAATCAATATAAACGTATAATAATAATAAAAAACCCCTACAGTGCATCATGATACGGAGGAAGGACAGTAACAAAAACTTACATAACTAGTAGATCCAAAAAATCAAGCCTTGGCAATGACTATCTACATGAAAAGAAGTATGAATTGTATGAATACGGTGCCAGGGACCAGTGAACGCTATGAACAGAAAAAAATTTGTATTCAGCCTCTGTGTCCCCTGAGCTAGCGTCTAAACTCACGTCAGCAGCTGCAGTTCCCTGCTCTGTGCTCTCTTCCTTCAGGTCCTCCTCACCCAAAGAGACCTCTACCACACGGTGTATTGGCACATCCATCCCCCAGCAGTAAACTCCCAGGGAGTAATTTAAAAAAAATCTGCATAGCAAAACTTAGCAGAGGAACCTTTTTCTTTGCATGAAAACTTCCTAACAGGAGCCTCTTCCCTAGGTTTTCCAACATGCCTTCTCCAGCTCCCTTCCCTGGGACTCAGCAGGGGAAAAGTACAGTGTGCTGGGAGGGAGAGCTCGGCCCAGCAGACATGCTGGCGTGTTTTCGCTCAAGCTCTGACTCAATTATACCGATAAAAAACCCCAGTATCTCAATCTGCTTTGTTTTTCGGTAATTCCCTGCACTGTCCGATCCATCCTCTGTCCAAACACCAAGCGTCCTGCATTTCCATATATACTTTATGTCCACTAGATCACAGTTTATTTGCAGATCTATGGTGGCCACGCACATTTTCTCGGTGGTATTTAAGGAATGCACATATAGCGGCTTCCTAAAGATCCTCACACATATTCCAGCATGATTATGGCTCACTGAAACAAGGTGGAAAAGCTCTGGTGTGCCTCGGTGAAGATCTGCCTTGATCTGGAAGGCGTTGCTCCATACATTAGTCACAAAATCAAAGGCTGTGACACCATGATGTTTATCAGAAAGAAGAAAGCCTGCTCAGGCAGGCTCAATTTTTATTTGCAGTCACGGATATGTCTACCAATTTATAGATAATTTTATTTAATTGCATTTAGAATCAATTAAAGCCGTTCATTTACATGGAATGATGTAGCAACCAAAAGACGCTGTTTACTCATTCCCTACGCTGAGAAACTTTCCCTTTGGCAGCAGGGCTGAACTTTAAAAGGAAGCGATAATCGTTACAATCATGCGTACTCAGAAAGGCACCCAAATAACTCCTTTTCTAACAGATTCTGAGAGATCAAAAACTCTGGCTTATGGGGATTCAGTCTCTGTAACCAAGACAATGCCACGCTACTTTGTCTGGACATATGGAAACTACAGAAATGGGGAAAAGAAGAGAATTTCTTTATCCAAGCGTTGTTAACAGTATGACATCACTTGAAGAAAATGAATAGTTACTACATATTTAATCTGCTGACTAACTTCTGTCTATTTGCTACTTCATTTCAGCTACATTTCTGCTCCAGTCTCAGTTGCCTACAATTACTAAGGGGGAACACGCTGCAGATAACCTGCAACCACAGAATTCCCAGAATTATCCTTAAACAAGTCTTAGAGAACAGCAAACGGTACAAATGTTAATTGATTCTGACTTATTTTACTCTGTAATACACATCTCTCCTGTTTTGTTGCCAGCTGATAATAAAAGGATATAGCTCTTTGGCAATGAATAGTGACAGCAGCGGAGTGGCATGGAACCGCTGCTGTATCCGTAGGACCTGGTTCTCTTCTAACTAATTCCCCTGCAAATCAGACCTGTCTCTGCTGAAGTCCTCAGAGTCCACGCTGATGTGTTCTAGTGTGTTCTACCTGGGAACAACTGAGGTCCAGACACTGCACATGTAAACGAGGACAGCAGCAGCCCTGGAAGTCTACTCTGGATGCCCACCGGCCGTAACAGCCACTGAAAGGGATGGGCATGGACTGGCTGTCAGGTACACGCTCAAGCTCGACTCCGATTATTTAGATAATAGCAAAAACAAGTTGTTCATGTGCAGAAAAAAGGAAAAGGAAGC
>JAAGNO010010093.1:0-62440 GCA_033439905.1 Ceryle rudis | reverse complement strand
TGGGAAGGAAGCTGGGAAGGAAGCTGGGAAGGAAGCTGGGAAGGAAGCTGGGAAGGAAGCTGGGAAGGAAGCTGGGAAGGAAGCTGGGAGCTTCAATAAGTCACAGTTTTTGCCACTTTTTGTTTGTGGAAACCTTGAATTGTCCTATGAAGCACCCGCCAGCCACAGATCAACAATACTCAGAAACAGGATCAGCCTCCTAAAAGTTATTACCCTCTTGTCCTTCAGAGAGAATTATATGGCTACTACTGTGAAAGAAATGTAAAAAGCACTGATTGATCACAAATGAGAAATTAGTGAAATCCATGAAAAATGCAGAAGCAAGCACAAAATGTACTATTGCATTTGAGTATCTGGATTAAAAAAAGCATACCTGGTGAAATAGCCTACGTGCCGAAACAGCCTAAGGTGCAGCATCATCTTCATTATTGCACTAAGAACATTCAAGTGAAAATTCTCCGAATAACCTTAAAATATTTGTTAGCAGCTGTCTTCTCAAAGTGCAAATTTGCATTTTCCTAATTGGCTATATTTGTCTTGATTTGCATTTAAGAACAAGAATCCAAAAGTGATTGTCTTTTACCTCTTTTTTTTTTTTTTTATCCTCCCATCCATTTGGACATCTCAGAGCCACGGGAACATGTCAGAAGCCTGACCAGTCCTTACACTGCTACCTTGTGGCTGGGGATTAGCCAAACGGAGTGTCCCTCGAGCCAAAAGGGGGATTGAGGAGGTCATCCCTTTACTTGCACCCACTTACTGAGCTGTTTTGAAATGCTGAGGATAAGCAACTCCCTTTAATGATGTTATAATATGGTGAGTTTAGATCTGTGTCTGCTTTCTGAGGAGTTAGAAATGAAATTAACAGGAATCTGTTTCTTCTTTTTTATGTAATACATTAGGTCATGTCCTTTGTTCAGTTTTAGATCACAGAGATTACAGAATTATATCTCTCTCCAAAACTTTGAATCATTTTCTCACACGTGATATTGTTAAAATTGCTTTCTGGCCTCTTTTCAAGTGGTGGTTGCTGAATGATATACACTGAATACTAAATAAAGGGAAACTTCAAATATCCTGTCCTCTCTGCTTGTACCATTCAGCCTTGGAATGTGCTAATTCTACATGTTCAGAAGACAAAAAAAAAAAAGTCCTTTTAATTAGTAGGTGAGTATATAATGCTATTATAACCTTTAAAAAGCTGCTGATGTCTAAGAAAGAACTTTGCTGGCTGCTCCTGACACTATGGAGAGCAAGTATCACAAACAGAAGGTGTGATTTAGGGCAGCACAAGCAATTGGCTCATTTCTGACTCTAGAATCTATTGTTACGGGGCACGAGGAACGGATGGAAGCCTATCAACCCAAAGGCTGTGACAATGCAAAGCTAACTGATGCAGCTTGAGACAAAGCAACAGAGTGAGAGGTGCTCAAGGAGTGCCCAAAAGGAAGGTATCGGAGAACAGATGTATTTTTCCAACAAAGCAAATGAGTAAAAATAATTGATAATTGAGATCAGTTTGAAACTGCATTTTCTCATGAGAATTGTTTTCCTGTCCACAGCACTGAAAGTGGGTGAACAACAGTGCAGATATTTTTTGGGGGTGTTGTTTTCTTTTTAGTATTCCATGAGAGAAGATTTGCATCTTCCTTAATTTTTTTTTTTTTTTTTTCATCATGATTCCACAGTTTTTGTTGTTGTTGCTTTGGTGACAAACTGCTTGTGCAAGAAAAGGAACTCAAAAAACACTTCTCAGCTTTAACAACTAAAAACTCTAAAAATAATCCAACCCTTTTCAGCCAAACCTGACATTTTGAGATGCTCTAATTTACAGAGAGCTTTTCCCTTCAACAGCTGAAGGCCTCCGGGATAGAACTACAAGTTCCTGTCCCACCAGTTTCCTTCAGGCACTGAGAAAAGTTTAGGTATCTTCCTCTGGCCAAATTTTGCCCCACAACCTCAGGCTGCCACGTCTTCAAAACTATCTGCATTATCAAAACTGGGGCCAACAGGTTCTCTGCTGTTTGCCAGGAGGACACTGAAGAAGTAAACCACAATTTTTATATGCACACGGACATAGGAAAACACGCTTCGCACAGTGTTGCTGCATGACTGCTGCCTGTAGCCAAACCCTTCTATGTAACAACAATTTAAGTATTTCACCATTTCCATTTTACCACAAGACATCCAGGTCCAGGTTTTTAAATCCAGTTCTTTTAGCGCTACAAGATTAAGTAAATCTATACCTACGTCTGACCCCCAGAAGCGAGTCAACGTTCCAGACATCTGGGGTTTGCTGAGAGCAGTTCACATATGGACGGGTCAGCCATTATGTATTTTTTTTGCTGCTTGGTCTCCAGAATGAATTGTATGACTTAAGGCTTTACAGTGACAAGACCCTGCAGTTGTCCCCTGAAACCAAAGACCTAATCACCGAGATACAGCAATTCATGTGTCTTAATCTATTAGTGACATATACAAGAATATCTGACTTGCTAGATTTACTGGGTGGCTAAATTTGATTCGCTTGTTTATAAAGAAGGTAATTTTGTCTGGAAAGTTTACTACAAGCGCATCGTTGCTTTGAAAGTATTTTTATTTATTTCTTTTCTTTTCTTTTTTTTTACTTGCTAAAAGACTAAGCATTATCTACTAATAACATGAAGATGCAGAAAAGAAAAGGTCAATTTAATTGGAACTACTATTTCCTGGGGTTTAAAAGGAAAATGTTGAAGCTAAGATGACATTGACAAATTGCTACTATTTATTTAAATTGTGTAATGCAATCTACCAGTAGTTCTATAATCTGCATGTTTGAAGCAGTTGACCCGTCCAACTAATGCAAACAAATTAGCCTCCCGGGTACTAGCTGTATCCTATAAGCCATTAAATATCGTAATCTAACATCATTTAATACACAAACTCTCTTAGTTAAAGTGTTATAGTGAATATGTGTTATAAAAATTACAATATGTGAGGTCTAAGCACAGCAGAGCCCGGGTCAATAAATTTATCTTTTCTCTGTCATTCAGGCCAAACGCGAGGGGCTTGGCTTTCAGCGCGCCCGCGGCTCTGCCCGGCAGATATCTTCATTGCCCGGCGATTAATCTCCTCTGAAGTCCAGCACTGGTTTAAACGGTTCAGTTCGATAGTTCCTACCACTAATACGTTGTACAAATTTCATTCCAATAAGCAAATTGGTCTCGTGAAAGTGTTTGCATACTATATATTTCTAAGAAAATGAAGGCTCTAAGGTGGCCGTTATACACAGGCTAGAAACAACTCTGTATTTCTCATTGATTTATAGAAATGCCAACCTGAAGACACCACAATTCATACCAATAAACTCACCTGGAGAGAATGGGGCTGTTTGCCTGATTAAAATACGAATAAACCCAGGCACAATTAATAAAGCAATAATTCCCACAGGAAACCAGTGTGAACAGGGAAAATTGCCTGTTCTCCACTAGGATAAATATACCAGTAGGAACATACAGAATTATTCCTTTATCATACTGACAAGTCTCTTCTGGTATTAAACCACAAATAATGGCAACCTCATGCAGGAGTAAGATCCAAGAGACGGGTCTGTGGGCCACCATGCCTTCCTCTTGATTTCACTTGCCCTTGGATCAGTCCTTAAAAGATTGGCTAGTCAATAGAGTTCCATAAAAGCAATGAGATAGATAAAGGTAGCATGGAATGATTAAATCAATCAGGAAAGTAATAGTCCTATAACCAAAGGAAAGTCAATAGGTTATATATCATTGACAGGCTATAAAGTCATTACAGGAGCTTACAGGACTGAGTCACACAATTAACTGCCTAAGAAAAAATCTCCTAGTTGCAGTAAAAAGAAAAAATAACTATTTTTAGTATATTGATACAAAAGGGACAATCCTTTACCTGAACTTTTCTGGAAGATAACTAAGCAACAACAACAAAAATAACCCCACAAAACTGAATGCCCTCAAATTACCAAACCATGTCGAGGTTTTTTCCAAGCCATTACTAAACTTCCTTCTTATAATCCATGTTTTGGTTGGGGGAAAAAAAAAAAAAGACCTTATAAATTTATGATTTTTATAAGAACCAAGCTGAATGTTGGGTTTTTCACAGCTAAGTAATAGATGGGATCAAGTACCACCTATAGAAACTGTGAAAAACGAGGAGAAAAAGATAGAGACTCTGCAGAAATTTGGGAAATCTTGCTGCCAGAGTACAGATATTAATAGTTTCACGTGCCTGGTTGTGAAAAGTACAATGGATTTGAAGAGCTATCTGAAGAGATTTAATTTCAATGAATGTAACAGCGAGAAGGAGCTGAGCAAAGTGCTCTGATTCAGAGCATATGACCTTCCTCGGGAGACTCATCAACAGCGGCATCAGGTCTTATATAGAGAAATAAAGAAAATAATCCCTTTTCATTTTAAACAGCCTCGATCAATAAATTACAAAACCAAAAGAGATCTAACCGATCACGAGACCCCGCGCTCTGCCTCCCGCTGCAGGAACTGACAAGGTGCGATGATTTTACCCATCAGAGGCGGTTGTTTTTTCACTACAAAAATTATCATGTATTTTCCTTTCTCTGAGGAGTAATTAAGTGACTCACAGATGAGATCGAGAAAATAGATACTTGTCAGAGGTAAAAACAATGATCAGTGGAAGAAGAAAGTTTACCATAGGATTGAAATTTTAGGGTTTGGGGTGGGTTTGGGTTTTTTTTTCCACATTCTTTGCCAAGTTTGGATCTGTTCTGATTCTTAACAGTCAGTTTATCATCACCTAGTAAACATTAATTTCTCCTGGCTCAAGATCCTTTAAGCTGAAATTACATTGCAAGGTGATTTGAAAGGTAAGTCATTCAACCTTTCCTGGATTCTGGTTCAAAAGGATATGCTCTTTAATACGACCAACACTGGCTTGGCGGTTGCATTTTCCCTTTCTATAGGGTCTTGCAACGCCTTGGACCTGCATTAAGCGTGCTATTACCTCGAGAAATCCAAATTACTTTGCAGGTTAGTTCAACTTCAAGTTAGGATTTAGAGAGAAACATTTACAGAGAAACAAATCCGCATGAACATGAATGATAACGTACGAGGTATTTTAAATGAATAGTAATTAAAATTTAGTAGGATGATAATACGGTAATTAAATATCAATTGTTTGCGCAGGACCACTTATTGAGTTTAATAAGTATGTAAAAGATATTAATCTAGTTGTCATGCAATTACCTCATTGAGGGGGAGTGGGAATATGTGCGTGCGTGCGGGGGAAGAACAAATCATGAAATGCAAAATCCAGTCTAAAATCTGCATTAAGGTTATGACAGAAATTTAAAAAAAAACCCAACTCAACAATTCGCTCTTTCTTTTCTCCCCTCAAGCTACTGGGATATTCAGGTAGATACAGTGGGATGAGCTGTGGACTGAGGAGAGGACACGTACAGAGGAGTCCAGTGGATAACAGGCCAACTGCAGCAAACCATGGCAAACACAGCACTCTAGATGTTAAATTGTTAAGGAACATCTGGGCATTTATCGGAAGACCTCCACGTAGCTAGGTATCAATCACCGTGCTTAACAAATGTCATTTAGCACTCTAAAGAATTATTTGCATTTGTACTTGCCATGGGCTGCCAGGGCATTAAGCGCCCAGTGCACGAGCAGGAAATCTTGGGACATTTCTATGGGATTTCCACGTTAATGATGTTTTCTGCAAGGTTATCGCAACAACTGTACACCTACTCATCAACTTTACCCTCCCGTAAATAAAAATGGGCACTTCTTGTCCACGTAGCGTAATTCCAACCTGCCGGGTGTTAAAGAACAGGAGATGGGATGGTCCCCACACTTTTCTTATAAATTATCCATCCTTTCTGCAACAACTTTGGAAGCAGTGCCAATTTTTTTATAGCTCAGAGCAGTGATAAAATATTAACTGTATAATACATAATTTTTTTTCCCACAGCCCTGTGTGGAAAAAAGGCGGTATTTTTTTTGTCCCTGTGTTTACACGGGCATTAGAAACAGAAAAAGGTGGTCAGAAACTTCACTTCCCTGCCCACCAAGGTTCACCTACATTATTCCCAGAAGGATTTTGACAAGCCTGTTCACAAAAAGCCACCGAAAAGAGGATCCTTAACCTTCCTAGCAGGGCTGTCTTAATGTTTAACTACCCTTTTTATCCAAAATCTTTGCTGTAAAGTAAGCCAATTTCTTCTTTTCCTAAGCCCAACAGAGAGAAGGTATTGACTTTCCTGACGAACAAACCCAGCTCGTTCAAGTTCTGCCTCCAACTCGCTGTTTCTGAATCTTTCATCATTTTTTAGGTCCTCTTCAGGGCTTTGATTCCTGCCCAGCATCCTTAAAGAACAGGGCTTAAAAATGGATGCTGCCGAACCCGCAGCAGCACCAAGAGCCTGCCCTGCCCCCAGGCTTCAGAAAAAACAGTACAGGCACCTTGGAAAGATGTTTTAAGCACAAACAGAAATTAAGAGGAGGAATAGCTTAGAAATAAATTACAGGGAAATGGTGGTTCATCCCTCTCCTCCCAGCACTGCTTTATGTAGATCCCCAGCTTCAGGAGCTGAGGGGAGAGAATGGGGAGCAAAGAAGTGTTTTCTTCTTTCAAATACAAACTCTTAGTCGACCAAAACACTTAAAAAATAGAGGGAAGGAAGGAGAAGATGAGTGAGGTTAAAATCAGGGTTTGGAGAAGCTCTGCACAGAAAATAGAGCCACGTCAGTGTGACGAGCCCCCGCTTTGCAGGCTCTGTGCCTGTTTCAGAGGAGGCTCCCAAGGGAGCTTTCCCTCAGCCTGTATTTTTTATACTCCCAACGGTCCCCGCAGCCAAACTTCAGCACATCTACATTCTGAGCCTCTTTAATTAATTAAAAGGAGAGGATAATTAATGTAGCAACTCTTACTCTGGTTTTGGCCATCAGAGAGAGGGTGGGAGTGGAGGCAGGGGGCAGATGAACCTGAAACCAAGCTCTTTGGGTGACGCAAAGCTGCTGCAAACCCAATAAAGAGCGAAGTCCAGACAAGTTTAGCATTGCTCTGAACCCCCAACAAAGCAGCTGCAGGATCCTGGCGAGTCCAACCCACAGAAAGAGCAGGGACAGAACCCTTTCTAGCAGAGAAAATACTCTAAGTACTTGTAGCTTCTGCAGAGCCGTAGGCTTAAATGTGTTGATGGGGCACATCATTTTTGCAGATCACACCGCTAGATATTGGGAAGACTTGCCATACCATATGTACATCCTTATTCTCTTTCAAAATGATCAGTCATAGAGAGGAAAAAATATAAAGAGTTGGGATTGGGAGAGAAAAAGCAATATGCACCGAAGCTCAAAAGCAGGCTTGCGTTTGAAGTGTCACTTTTTGTTTTTATCACCATTTTATCACCACTAAGGGAAAGAGCTCTGCAGCATACAGAGCGCTGCCTTATTCAATAACACGTTAGGAGCAGTCTCTTTAGTGTGGTGCTAGAAACAAACAAGGGGAAAGGTAGAGGCAGATGATTAAATGGACTGAAAATCCAGGCTGACACGCTAGTACCAATTGAACAAAACTGGGGTCAGGGGAAAGGTACAAGAGCATGAACGAGAGCTGAAATTATCCAGCTTAAATTCCCACTTTTTATAATACACCGTTGGCTTATGTCATTGGATCACCTTGACTTCACGTCTGTATTCTGCAGATTGGGGAAACATTGCCAGGGAGGAGCCTGGAGATGACTATTTCCACAATTGCAGGCTTACGCAGCAGTCCAAGCCCTTCCAGCATCACCACCACAGCCGCGGTTGTGTAAAAGCACACTGTTGACTCAGACCACTGGGCCAACTCTCTGAAACCATTTCTTAGATGCTACACTTTAATATCTCTAAACCTACTTAAAGATTTTTGGGGTTTTGATTTTGGTTTTTTTTTTTTTTTCATTTGAAGATCACTGACCTGGTGCAAGAAAATATTTTCTCTCTGTAGGAGGCAGACCTCTTCCCTTCCTGTGACTTCCACATCACCAAAACTTTCAAGAATTACTGTATGCCTTTTTCCCACTCTCTAGAGCACCCAGTTCCTTACCCAGGGAGACCCCCTGATGTTTTCACAACATAAATAAACTCTATATATATTAAAATTCTCAGTTGACATTTATACCTGTGCGTGTTTTACAGATCTCTCTCCAAGCCCACTAGAAGTATTTATGTTTGCCAACCTCTGTAAGCAACAATATTTAGCTCGCAGGATTAAAATGAACAAAAAAAATATTTTTAGGCTTGATTCTGCTGTTCCTTGAACATTGCATCTGTCTGAAGGTATGACACTTTTGGCAAATAAAGGTTCATTTCTAGGTTTGGTGCAGAATGGGAGAAAGCTGAATCTTCAACTGGTCTGACCTATAGTGAGCTGCAGCATTGCATCTTGGAAGGGCTTTTAAGTCATTGTGTAGATATTTAGGATTCTAGTAGCATAGGGCTGGACGACCCAAAATTTTGCGTGCCACTGGCATCGACTTTGATGCAATATTTCATTATGATGGCAAAATTAATGACACGATATAATGTAACAAGCTCCTTTGTCTATGTCATGGGCACATGCTGAAAAAGGATGCAAAATGCAAATCCATCAGTCATCAGATGCAAATTGTTGGATCGGGAATATTTTTAATTCTAAAAACAAGAAAAGTTTATTTACGTCCCAAAACAATCTTCCTCAATACCTCAAAGAAAGTCAGGGATAGCCATAATTAAATGGCCCCAAATCCCCAGTATACTTTGTGTGCATTGGTAGCAATCCTGAGCCCGCAGAGCACAGGCTGCAATCTTTCTAAATATAAGTATCTTTAAAACTTAAATAATTTATACAAAAAACTAATGCTAAAAATAATCTGCTGCAGAGACTGAATTTTCAAATGAGTATTTTTCTTAGGAGATTTTCTCTCATGCAGATATTTTTCTTGGTCCAAACCTCACCCTTCGCTGCAGTAATTTTTCCCATGCTTTGATATCATTTACCATGGTAAAACGTTAGGCCATCAGTGGTATAGCATCAAGGGATGAAATGAGAGAGATCCCCATTAAGAACCTTACATGAAGTAATTCACTGTGGAGAAAAGGCACAGAAAGTCTGCAGGTGGATAATTCAGAAAGGGTGAGCAAATCTTTCCTCACCAAAGACTACAGAGATCCTTCACAAAAAGCTTTTTTCCAACATACTGTCCTCGGTGCAAGCTGCACCTTCACCAGAACCTCACAGGCTGGTGTCACAGTGAGTGGAATGGACAACAGCCATCTGGTGGCCAGGGACAGCTCAAGAAGCTTTCTGGTATGAACTTGCAAAGGTTGTAACAACAACCTTGAGCCATGTTAGAGCAAGATGTAGGGAAGGTACTCTCAACTCAAAAGTAGGGATGGGTCAGGACACCAAGGAGCTGCTGTGGGGGGCTGGGGTCCCTATGGCTTCTCCAGCTATTCCCAGCTGGTACAACTCCCTCTAGGTCATTCCTTGCTCCTGGTTAAAGCTGGAAGCTAAGAGCTACCCACAAAGTAGGCTATTCTTTTATTCACATTTACAAAATATATAACAAATATACTCCAAAAATTACAAGAGAGTCTGATCCCGATTCATTAATAGCAGCATCTAAAGCAGCAGCTGGACTGTGGCTACAATACTTCAATATATTCATTATTTAGGCCGTCAATTTCCTTTTCACTAAAAACATCTGGCTTCTGATGCTCAGGGGGAAAAAGAACAGGATCCAAAACTAGTTTTAACTACAGATTCTTCTGTTATGAGGGCAGGTTAAATTCACAAATAAGAAAAAAGGACAGAGGTTTATTTACTGTTTCAGAGGACAGAAGAAGATATACACTGCCGTATAACAAACTCCAAGTGATTTTTTTTTTTTTGCAAGGGAACCTCACCAGATATATTTTCTAATTGCTCCCTGTAAAACCCGTGGGAAGAGCTGCTGCTGCTGCTTCTTTCCTCAAGTCCTTACTGCAGAGCTGCATGAGTAAGTAACACTTCAGAGAATCCCACCCAGTGGGCTCAGAACATCACCGGTCCCCAACCATCCTTTCCCCGAAAGACTCCGGTACCGACAGGGATTTGGTACAAGCTCCTCCTCCCCCCAAAACACCAAATGTGTTTCTTCTAAAACTAGCAATGTTTGCTCAAATATAGGTTTTTAAAAAGACACATATATAAAGAATCCAGCCAAGAGAACAACATCACAGAGAGGTTTCACACCTCAGGGAAGGCAAATTCCACCTAGTAAGACAAGGAAGTGTGGCATAATAGCCTTGAAATTAAGGAGTATTTTCCTAATAAATAATCTAAGACAATGAAACCAACTATTTTCAAGCTTTGACACATGGTCTTACCACATAATGAGCTTCTGGTGGTGAACTGCCCCATGTAAAAAGGAACTTAAACATTACTAACAACCCCAGGAAGGAACCGTTAATGCATTACCAGATTATTAGCAGTATTTTTTCTTCAACTCTCCAGGCTGCACGGTCCCAAGTAAGAAAGAGAGGCCGGAGTAATCGGGTGGAATTACTGAAGAGGAGGAAGGCCCATTGTCCTCAGCTCCTCACCTCCTTCCACTGCCCAACTGGTCAGAAGCACGTATCAAGTTTTTCTGTGCTCTCAGATCACAATGAGCTTTCTACAAACTATGCTGACTTTTTTTCCTCTCCAATGACAGGGGTTGCACAGGACTGGAAAAATCTGAATTTCGGTGCTTTTTCCACGCACATTTGTAGTTCATGAGATGGAAACAAACCGTTGAAGGGAGGTCACATCTCAAGTCACACACCCTGTGTAAGGGACATGGAGAGTTAGACACCACAACCAGACTTATTTATAAACCATCTTCCTACAGAAACAGTGGGTTTGGAGAGAAGGGCCCTCAAAGTTTTGACAAAAAAATTAATCACTATTAGATTCTTACCTTTGACATTTTAAAACTTTTTTTTTATAAAACTACTGTTTATTACGTAACAGAAAACATTCCAGAGGAGCAAAACTGTACTTTCAACTCATCATTTTGCAATGAATCGTCCTCTTTCCATGTCTGAGAGCTTTTTAATGCTGAACAAGAAAAAAATCTCAAGTGTTTGTGGTTACAGATGAGCTTATCTTTAAGATGCTCACAGAATGAGACAATTTCACTAGCCTGTAAAATAATTGTAGCTGTAACAAGGTGGATTAGGCCTAAGCAAGGTTTCAAAGGTTGGATTTTACTCCTCATAAGAAAATAGCACTTTAAATCTGAAGCTGTTCTTCAGCTACGGCATTGCCCCACTTTGGTGCTAGCCTAAATAAGAACAGATATTTCTGGTAGTTTCCTGAACAGTAGATTTTACTCTTAACTGGAAATTAAATTCTTAATGACAAATTGGAAAAATGGGAGCTGGATGAAGACGTCCTGCTAGAAAGCAGAGGGGAGGGAGAACTTTAAGACCACCTTACTTCTGCAGTGGTTGCCTTTAAAAATCTCTCCTAAAAAGATCTGTTAACTTCAGAATTAGCAGCTGACAACTAGGTTACTCCTCACCAGAAACCTGACATCATCAGAATTCGTCCGTAACTGGGACAAAGACAACTCTCCAACAATTTACTGTACAGCAATAAAATAGTCAACACTGCCACACTAATCAAACTGTGAAGCAGCTCTCATTAGATGACTATCCCTGCATGAATAATGCACTATTATATGTTTAGGTCTAATTAAATGCAATATATAAAATTTTCTTGTACTGAATATAGGTATCCATATGCCTCTGTTATACTTGACTTCAGTAATTCACCCATTTTTCTCACATCCACTCACTGGGACAATTGATCACATTGCCAGACTACTCTAAGTCACTGATGGGAAAAGTTTTTGATAGTAATTTACAGGCTAACTAGGATTATAATGCTGCCACTGCAGATATGCAGCACTTCAGTAAACTTGTAAGAAATTCAGTCATTTCTGAATGGATAATTACATCTAGAAAGAAAAACAAAGAGCATCCTGATATGACAAAAGGATTTGGCTTTGGATTCTCCGATTCTCATATCATTAAGATTGCCCAGCATGATGAAAATCCTACCTCTTCTCATTCACCTCTTTCCAAAAAAAACTGCTTCGTTGCTTTTATTTACTTTTCTTTTTGCTGCATAGCCCATGCTGCTGGATTCTTCACATTTTCAGTCTCTGGGCATTGGGAGATCAGGATACTCTCAGGCTCCTGAACCTGGAAACTGAAGAAAAGTTGCCCGTATCCCTGTGCCCCTCACTTTTTTTGTAGCCTTCCCACCTGCTTTGTTTCAGGAGTCCAGCTGCAGACACTTCTCTGACCCATCTCAGCTCCCACCCCTGCCCTATGTCCACAAAGCAAGAATTGCACTTCTCAGCTTCTATTCCACACACCAGCACCCGCAGATCTGATTGCACTCTGTAAATAGATTATATCCAATATTTATAAAAAGATTAAGCTAATCTGACATTTAATTAATGGAAACGGCAATGTTTGACTTTTTATTTTAATAAGCAACACCCTTTGTTCCCACAGAAATCATTACTCGCAGTATGCTAAGAGGAAAAAAAAAAAGCCAGAAAGATTTAACAAAAGGTTCCATTAAATTAGAGAGCAATAAACAAACACAGCCAATTTATGCATCGGAGTCATTAAACGTGTATCCTCTCCACCACTTCCTTCACGGGTAGTACTTAGGTCTGCTACAATTGATCTGCAGGGAGCAGTTACCTTAATTATAAAATGAAACACCTCTGCTAATGCCGTCTCGGAGCCTTGTTAGTTTACACCCCGAGCCATGTGGCTCCGAATGGGCTCCAAATGCTAATGCCAGTCAAGACAGACACCGCCGGTCTCTGATGTGCCGTGCTCGGCAATCCATGACCACGCTGCCTACCAAGCACCCCAGCTTCCCCCCCCCTTGCCCTTGGGGTGGAGATAAAATGCAAGAACTCTTTGGTCCAGCTCAGCATGTACTTTTGAATAGTTCATTCATGGGCAGCCATTTGTACCAGCAGCCTTTTTATCTGATTATCTGCCCTCATTGTTAAGGCTTGTGCCGAGATGTGATGAGCCTTGCAGGAAAAATTAAAGAAGATGTAAACAGTAAATGCAGACATTTTGCAACATAGCTAAAAATAAATTGCACTACAGGCAATTATGCAAGTTTTACTGGATACATTAAAAAGACATTAAATGCACAGCTGTTTTAAGTGTCTTTTAAGCTGATAAATTAACTGTCTAATAAATTGTAAGATTTGTCAGCTAATAATGCTATTTTATCTGCTTTAACATATGCCTTCCTAGTTCATGAAGCATTATTGTAAGTGCCAAAAGGAGATAATGTGCATTTTACAGTGTTATGTCTTAAGTGGAATGGATCATTGGCCATGAAGAAGTGTGTTAATAAATCTCCTAGGCTTTGTTAATTGCACTCAATGAAGTGTCACTGTTAAAACACAAAAGATGTGATAGAGAAAGCTGAACATAATGTCTTTCAGTTTTACAATTAACAGTTCACTAGGCAAATCGACCAAAAAGACCATAATTTGTTGAAGCCTTATTAACTTACATTTTCCTAGTCAAGGTCATAATTGTGAATGGCTTAAAGCTATCTTTTAATGCTCATCAAGAAGAGTAACCTTGGTAGAGAGAATGAACTTTCCCGACTCTCAGTAGCACTTGCCACTTGCTTTGCAGGTAGAAGACAAATAAAGCTGAACTTTGTTATACAGCCAGCTCCTTCAGTCACTCACCACCAATAAATGCCACTCTAAAAGGTAAGCAACGTGACTTGAAACATCTTTTCCCTACAACAAATAAGAGTGCAAAAAAAAAAAAATTTAAAAAAAAGGGTTTTTTAATAACTGTATAAGCCTTTCAGAGCTAATGTGGTGCAGAGAGGTGACTGTTGATTTAATTTGAAGAACTATTCATCAAGATTTAAGGTTTGGGCATTTTTTGCTCTCCCCTGGAAGATGATTTCAGTGCAGAAGAGAAAACAGGTAATCCAACACACTTAGCAAACAATTATCAAAATCAAATACAATCACTAAACGCCCTTCATGAAGAAGGGCTATTTCCATAATTCTTATTAAATATTGATTATTGAACACACCACCACTTCGTAACACCTCGCCAGATTAGCATTACTGGGCTTTGTTACAAAATCTTCTCACTTGAGACCATTTTGTGCTAAAGTATTTTCTCCGGCGGGGTAATCAGAGTAAATACCGATCACGTTGAATTGGCACGCGTGAAGACGGATATATGATCACCAGCTCCCTAATCCTCCCCAAGTAATGAAAGCACATCATAGAAGAATAACGACCAAATGTTACGTCTGGAATTTTCTTCCTAAAAACCTCGAGATGCAGAATACAGCGATTTCATGGAAATCATCATATATTTAGATCTCGGACGACAAACGCTATCGCTTCCCATTAATGCAACCATTACATTGTGCTGTGCTATTTTAAATGCGCTCAGCACTGGCTGCTTGATTTGCCCGATAACAGCTGTAATACTCTTCCGTGACGCACACGAGATGGTAGAATATATATAAAATACATATTAATAAATCACTCTGCAAGCATTAAAAAGCATGAAAGGCACCCAGCTTTGCTGTTACTAGGTTACGGGATGCCACCCTGAACCACGCAGAGGAGCAGAGCGTGCTTCTTCAAGCTGACAGAGGCACACTGATTGCCCATGGCTGGACAAAGAGAGGATGCTCCTGACTCCAGGACTGGGCTCCTTGCTGCAGGGTAGCCCTTGCAGATAGGCGAGGAAGAATGGTAGAAGCTGGAGGAAGAGGATGGGTGATGCCAACACCGAGAGCACTGGGTGAGGATGGGTGCTGGTGGGTACGTGTCCCATCTCCATCAGCACCTGCAGAGCAGGAGATGCTGTAGACCCACTGGGATAGCTAGAGCAGGGAGAGGCTGCATCAGTGGTTCAGCGCTTGTTTTCCAGCCAGCCGTGTATGCCCCACCTCAGTTTTACACAGCACTGGACACAACACCTACACCTGCTATGCTTCTACTTGCCCCTTTCAAAATAAAGTACAATAATTTTCACCTTTTACCCTGAGACAAAAATGACGTTGAATCAGTATCTGCCAGGGACTCAGATTCCCGAGTACCAGGGACTATCCAAATCACAAAATATTACTGCTAATGAACAGCAGCCTTAAATAACACCAGCCAACAACCTGGGAATATTTCTTCACATTTTTAATCAAGTTGCTTCAATTTCTTCAAACTCTTAAACCCTTTGCTGCACATGCAGAATCAGAAGGGTCACAGCTCTCAAGTCTCAACCCAGGGCACCACAGGCAAGTCTGTCCAAAAAAAAGGGCATTTTGGGATTACTCTGAAAGACTGAATGTGCATGAGTGACAGAAGAAAAAAGTTACTATCAGAAAACAAAGAGAACTCCTTTTCCCAGAAGGCTGCCTTTAGTAACTGGATTGTTTAAACAACCAGCTGCGTATGTGCGTACTGGAGAAAACCTATAGAAAATTTATGTTTCCAATTAATACCTGTGAACACACACCCTAGAAACCTCTCCAGCTAACTAAACTCAACCGATCAGAGAAGGCAAAAGGGACACATGATTTGTGTCTGAGCAAAACAACATGTGTTTCAAACTCCACTGCTAGCAAGGAGGCTAAAAATCAGCCTTAAAACCCATGCCACAGATAATTCTCCTTAGTGCATCACTTTCTAGCAATTGATAGAATCGGTGCAAGAATTGGAAAAGAATGTAAGGGAAAACAATATCGGGTATAAATACATTTGTCCATGTGCACGTGTGTAAAGCAAAACATAAAGGTATACGCACAGATAAGTATTTCCAACTCAGCTACTCCACAGCTGACAAAAGCAATTTCAAGAGATCATCCTGAAACCACTGACACCAGGATTACACAAAATAGCTGAAACGCGGTGTTTTATAAATAAAGACAGTTATGTTTGTACCAGAATAGCTCAGCTACATCAAGAGAAATAGCTGAAGAGAACCACTCTGGAAAGCTGGGTAACCTTTAAAACTGTGAACGCCCCACTACTGCAGTTAATTCCCTTTCTTCTTCTTCTTCTTCTCTGTATCAACTAAAGGACTGGGATAGGAGTAGAGGCAAGAATTCAGACTCCTCCTGCCTCAGCACAGAGATGCACTGCTCTGCACTCTGCTCCTACTGGGATGCATCCCCTCGTAGAAGACCTGACATTCAGGCTGAGTCTTGCCACGAGCACTGCTCAAGCCCAGGTCCAATCTTGTGCTGGTATTTGATCTGTTAGGAACAACCAGCAAAGAGCTGTCCTACCAAATCCCACACCTCTTACAAGCTGCTTTCTCATGATTTTAAAATTCAGAGTGATAAAGCCTGTTATTTGTCTCTGTGTGCTATTTCTAGAAACATGATTAGAAAAAATGCCCTAAGGGTTTAGGGTTTGATTTCACATGTAAATCACGCAGGTGTATACCTATCATAAAAAGAACTACTCAGTCTGAGCTTTCATACTCTGTTTTAAGCAATCTAATAGGGCTGTACAGTGAGATTCAGGTATCTTCAGAGTGACGCTGAGTCCAGCTTTGAGATAATGTATTTATACTTCATGATGATACAATCTGATGAAGAAGAATCTATGGCTATTCATAGACTGTTAGTATGAAACCAGATTGAACACAGCTTGGTTTGCCTTGTTAAATGGAGATCCCTTTAAATTTCAAATACAACTCGATGCTTTGAGAATTAAAATGGGAAGGTCTCAGCCCTCCTGTATTGATCTGCGCCCCACAAATGGGCTTTCAAGAGACATACGGCACAAGTTTTGCAGAACTCAGCTAACCAATCTCCCAGAAACATGTAATAATTCACTCCCTGGGTCCCAAAACATTAATCTTGAGTAGCATCATTTCCTGAGATAATAAATTAATATTCCTTAGGTTGAAAGAGGGTTGTATGACTAGACAAATTTCCTGGGCTGATACTACTGCACATTAAAAGGGACCCCAGAAACTGCACTTGAGTGGAAAGGTCCTTGTGACTGCCTGAGAATGAAGCTGGCTCCCCATCTTCAGGGATGGCTCTAAGAGCAAACAAAGCAAACTTCAAGGAGTTCCGCTTTGCTTTTTGTTTATTTTTCCTTTAAGTTGGCTTCAACAATTCTTAAAGACTTCTTAAATCACCTTGAATTTCATTTCTCTAAGCCACATTTAAAAAGAGAGAAATTACCATCTGTCACAGTTGGTTAATCAGAATGAGCATACTACAACTCATTCATTTTTCAGTAAAAAAAAAAATAACCCTTCGGTTACTAAATTTTCTGGGACCTTTTCCGTGAAGACACAAGCCGTGCTTATGCCAAAGGAGCTATGGATACCACTCACAAAATTTAACTGACCTATAAACAAGCACACAGCTACTGGTTCATATACGTTCATTTTTATTACCCTATGCCTACACTGGTCGTTTATTTTCTATTTATTTACTCTCTTGCAGAGCTCAGAAAACATTAAGATATGATTCAGATAAACAGCCGCACCATAAAGTCAGGGAACTTTTAGAAAGTAGAGTCACCGTAACAATATTAAGATTATAAAAATAAATATTCTGCTAGTGCCCATTTGGGAAATAAAATGCATGAGAAAAATCAGTAAAAAGAAAAAAAATAATCATAAAAAAAAATCCCTGCACGCTACCAGATTAGCGCATGTGAATCCAGAGCAACCTGAGCAGTGACTTAACCAAGCATGGCTAAAGCTGGAACAGTAGCAAGAAAAGAGATTGCAATTTTCTCCAAACTGTGAACAAAAGATCTGAACGCCGGCAAAAAGCAATGAATCCTCTTCATTCACCGAAACCAACTAAGTGGTAACAAATTGTGAGTTTCCAGTTGGAGACAATTGGCCAGGAATAATTATGCGAGATGCTAAAGGCTGAGTTAACTCTTTCTTCCACCCGTTCCTGCGAGGCATCAGAAGGGAGAGCTGTAATAAGCATTGCATGCTGGGACCCACGCCACGTTACAACCAATTTACTTTCTCACTGAGAAGTTCATCCTGCTGAGAGAGCAGGTTTCCATAGATAAAAGATGGGATCTCAAAACAAATTAAGGCTACGTGAAGCATGCCTGCATTTTACTGTAGTAAATTCTGCAGAGCTTGCCTGTTGGCAGGGGGAAGCTGTTATGACTCAAGCAGATACCAATCTGAGATATATTAAATAAATGAAAAAGCTGAAGTTACTTAACCAAGCTCGGTACATTGGGAAGAACAAAAGTGGATGTGGCCTTTTCTTCCTCTAACATTTCAATCCTTCATTATTTAATTTAATAACGACTTTGTGGGCAATTTAGCTGGTAAGTAGGTGAATTGATTAAAGAAAAAAATGCTATTTTACTTGAGGATGGCAAAGGACATTTTTTAAATCTTTTGTTTTGCATCATTATACTAAAGCCTTGGGGAGTATTCTACAGGTGTTTTGAGATAGTTAGATTTCACATTTAAAAACATTCCATTATCAGCTTCTAATAAACATTTAGCAAGTTCAGATAAGAAATTTTTGTAGAACTGCATTTTCCGAGTCATTTTGTTTACGAGCCGATTGTTTTGCGTGCATCTGTTTGAGAGCACGTTTTGTTTTGATCCATCCTTCTCAGCCTTGCAGAGAGGAAGAAATGCTGAAATTATTTGCAAATGAGAATCATCATCTTCACATTCAGAGAGTGTAGAGCAGGCAGAACAGAAATTGCTAATCTTAACAGAAATTGCTCAGCATAGGCATGTAATTAAATTTCTCATTGAAAGAAAAAACCCCCAATCTTACTATTTCCAACGTGAGATACCTGAGCTTAAAATTTTGGCAAAAACCTACGTGAAGTCAGACCTCAAAATTATTTTCTGTATCATGGCATTGGCATGGGTTTAGAACTGCAGTGTTGCTGAAGACCTTGCTTTATTTCTTTTACTTAACTCTTTCTCCTCCATAAAGGGGGTGACCACCCTCCAACGTAAGTCAAGCACCTGCTCGCTCAAATTCTGACAGATTCATTTACTTTTGGATTTAAAAATAGTCTATAAATCAATCATTGGTGCATTGTTACACCAGGTGGAATAATATAATAGTGGCAAGTTAATTACAATATTAACAATAAGATATTAAGAATATATAATTGTGTAATAATATAATTGCAAGCTTAAATGCCTGGACAGAAAAAAAGCTCCTTGTTAAAGCATCACCCTGCAAACCCTACTTCCTGCACCACAAAAAGCCCAATTCTTCCAAAGCCCACCTCTGGCAGAAACACTTTCTTATCATCCTGTAGTACCTAAGCAGCTGTTATTCACACCTTCCGTTCATATAGGTGATTTATTAGGAGATATACTGAAAAGTACTTGCCAAGAGAAGATAGCGAGTTTACTTTTTGCTGCTTATGGCCCCTTCTTTAACAGCACAGTAAATATTTCCCTCATCCCTTTCATCCACAGTTAAAGGATAAACAGCCCAAAGGAAGGAAATCAGATGAAAAAAAACCCAAAAAAACAAAAACAACCAAAAAAACCCCACCACACCATGCAGGTTTCCATGAGGTTAAGTATATAATTTGGTAGCAAACAAAGTAGACATCAAGAATCACCACAAGAAAAATGCACAAATTTGGGGGAGATTTGGCTATTAGTCTCCTCACAACCCAGGACAAGCAATCTCTAAGCAGCCTCCTCACTGGACTCTGGGAGATTATGTGCACATTCTGTATAGAAAGGATTATAAGAGACTTGCTATTATTTTAGCTAAGCTAAAGTGGAACCCACCTTTGGTATTCATCTGATATTTTAGCACTTATCACTTTTTAAGTCAGAGCAGCCCCGCCAGCCTCGGGAGTGCTGCCCTTGCAGGCGTGTGCACAGGGAAGAGAAGCCCGGACTTGTCTGCTGGGACATGTCCCCAGAAGTGGATTGGGAAGCTTTATTGCTGGGGACACCTCGCTGAGGAGCCCACAGACCAGGGGAAAGGCATTTTCTTGCCACATGTTGGGAAACAGCCTTTAACACCTGTCCTCCTCCTCTTTTTCGAGCCATAGACCGAGCAGTTGCGCGCACACGCATGTAAAAAAGGAAAAATCACAGCTTCTACCCACCACCCATCCAACTTACCCCATTTCAGGAGTTTTGTTTATTAACAGAATTTCACCACAGGTGTAAAAAAAAAATCTAGCCCAATCTTTCTATTGAGCTTAACCACTTCTGAATCCTTCCCACAGGATTTGTATTCGCTATTCTCTGTGAATCTCACCACAAAAGTCCAACCTTCCTCCTTTACCCCCTGGCTGAAGCAACGTACCAACTCTCTCCTCCTCTTCTCAGTTTTTATCTATGTCTATCATCTTTTGAAGCCAATAGCATTTTAGTCCAAGATGTAAAAAAGATGCAGATACGGGCATCAGCTTTCTTTTTATGCTAATCCAAAATAATAACCACGTGCTACCTTCAAAGGACTATTACAAAAATGTTGGCAAGCGTTTCAAAAGTGGGGGGTTGGGTTTTTGATTCCTTATACATTCCACCAAAGCCAGATTTCTGGTACAACCTCAGGAACACAGAACCACACCAAATCACCTGCTTGCTTGCAGCCTCCATTAGAATTTTATTTTCTCAGAGCATAAGAGCATTTTATAACATCACAGAACCTTATATATGGACACCAGTAAACATAACCCTGGAAAACTCATATCAAACCCCCTGTCAGCCTCCACAAGTCATAGCAGCAGTATGCTTAAAATAAGAGTTCAGGTGTAAACAATGGTTCTTGACCCTCAGGTCTAAGCACATGAAAACATCCCACCTACCAATCACTCAAAATTGTTGTCATCTACTCCTCACCCGCTTGCCATAAATCCCCACTGAATTCAACACCGCTGTGCTGCTAGAAATGCAAATCTGGAGTAACAGCAGCGCCAAACCTGACCCTCAGCTGCCAGCCTGCTCGCTCCAGCCTGTTGCCCCACTTGCCCAAGATAATCTCCCTTAAACAGGCCATTGCAGAGGGTTAACGCTGCTCTTGTTACCTTCTGTGGGAATTGCAGCCCCAAAGTGTTTATAAGCTTAAAAAAAACCAACAAAAACCAGAAGCCTAACAAGCCTAAACAAGCCTAACATTCAAAACAGAGTCTTGTAGCAGACAGCGGGATTTACCATGGGTATTAAGAAGATCGTGGCGCGCATATGCTCGCGCTGCGGCACGCAGCCACTCTGCTCCCACCGTGGCTCCATCGAACCCCGTAGCAGCGCCGGACTGGAAACCACATCTCTCTTTGTTCCTTTCTTAGCAGCCACCACGCGAGAAGAATCGCAAGCTGCTAAAATGTACACATATACATACAACTCCCCCCCCTCCCCGGCACATTAGGTTGGCATCTCCGTGTCAGAGATAAACCTCCCGCTCTCCAGATGATACACCCGCTCCCGCAGCACACGCTGCAGAGGGGGAAGGTGGCAGAGAGCCAGCTGGAGCTCTCGTCCTGACAACATATTTTTGCAGATTATGCAAAACCGGCAACATTTAGCTTTAGAGGAACATCACAGCTGTTCCCCTTACCCTGTCAATCCCGGTCTCGAACTTGCAACAGGTTTTCTTTAGGAAAGGGCCTAAAGTGCCCCGAAAGTGGGGCTTTCTGCACGCACGGCCACATACAAGCAACGTGAGAAGTTTAAAAGCAACCCTTCTAGGACAGCACCAGCTCTACCAGCCAACAGAGATATCACAGGCTGCCAAGGAAGGGACCAGCACAGATAACTGAGTTTTGTCAGCACATTAAAAGCCTGTGCCAGGTTTGCTTCTTGATGAATTATATATATTAAATAATCAAAACAGCATTAGCCAAGCTTCATTCATTCCTGCTTGTGCAAAGGGATCGCCCAGAACCCAGAAGGCTCCTGCTTCAATCTAAAGGCTGAAGTCAAGGAGTCCTTTTGACCACAGAGGCACCTTCCCAGCTCTGGTCAAGCCGAATGAAGCTCCCAAGGGTACGAGACCTCTCTGGGGAGAGAAACCAGGCTGAAAAAGTCTATTAACAGAGGCAGGGAGACTCAGCAATGCACATTTAAGAGGATATTTTAATTTCAGAACAGGAGGGAGCATTGAACTTGACAGTGCACAAAGTATTATAGTGTTCCAGTCATCCACAAGTTGTTAAACTCTTTGGTACATGGCTTATTTTGGACCAAGTGCCTTCGCATGATGCTAAAACCAGATTTTTGCCCATCAGTGGGATGCTAATCTCCTTATTAATGTGTTAATTCCTAAACAGCAGTACGTGATTTTTCTAACATATTTCTAAAGGCCCGCAGGGGAAAAACTGCTTTTGAAAAACTTGGATATTGAGCCCATAAATAAAATTACACACAACGTCCTACTGAACAATAAACCAAACGGAGGTGACACTGAATATGTAGGCGCTTTCGAAGGAAACAGGGATGCAGCATAACAAGCAGCACTCAAAGTCTCAGTGTATAGCCAAGCATCCTCTAAAATAAAGCAAAAGGTTTCTGACTCAGCTGAACCCAGTTCCTGCAGAAATTTTCACCCTGTGTACAACCTGCAGACTTTTGAGGCAGGAAGAAGAATGACAGTTCCACACAATACCAAAAAAAAAGAAAAGAAAAGGAGGAATTAATGGGAAAATTGTAGGTAAAAGTTAGGTCACAGCCTCAGCTCGCTTAGGCGTAAGCCCGTCACCTTACCCCAGTGTAGCTGCACGTCAGGATTTTATTTACACAAATTTGCAGAGAGGAAAGTGGGGCCAGGTCCCTCTGCGGTCCCTACGCTCAGCTCAGGGTCTCCAGCCGTTCTTGCTGACACAGCTGAGCCACCGTGCCTCTCATTGATTTTTTTTATATTGTCCATTAATGCCATTTCTAGGTTTCTGAAACAAGGCTACGATGGGGTCCCAGGTTTATGGCACATTACACAATCCGGTGCTCGGCTGTCACGAGGGACGAGAACATCGGAAGAGAGAGGACTGTATAGCTAAAACTATTAAACAGCAGTAAACCTTCATTGATCTTTTCTCCTTTTTTCTTTACGTTCTACCAAAAGACCTGAGGAAAAAAGTAAGAGCTATTGAAAAACTGGGAAAGGCTAAAGGACTTAAAGCAGCATGCCAGAACTTTTTTCACCAAACTCCAGAACGAGAAGGACAGTCAGACTCCTGTGTGAGTCTAGAAAAACCTCTGAGGGTCACTCCAAAGTATTTGAATGATATTTATTTCTCTAATAAGTAGTTTATTCCATGGTTAATTGTTAGTGGCAGCCAGTGGATAATGATTGCTCTAGTTACTGCTGATGAACCCAAATAGCATCAGAAGAAAAGCAAGTGACCGTAGATGAGCTCAGCTCAAGTGATAACTATGATACGTAGGGCAAAGTTTTCCCATAAGGGGAACCCCACATCCTTTTGTAGCTACCTTTTAATTACTGTTTAGGGTTTGATCGCATTACTAACGACATGCCTAGGATTTGTTTGGCAGTACAGAGACAAAGCAGTATTTGTTCAAGCGTTTCAGCTAAATTTGCCATTCAACAAAATACACCAAAACCCCATCCAGGAGAAAAAGATTTCACTTCAAACACCAGAAACGTAATGGTTAAGTTAAACTCCAGCAGTCCTTCCAAAGTATTCGAAGAGAGCAGAGGTGGTGGCTGTGAAATGAAGCAATACATGGGAGGAAGGGGGGGGAAGTCTGCACAAAGGTTTGGTTTCACTTGCAAATTTGCAGGATTATTGATGTCCTCGGCTCAGTGTACTCGAGGCAGAGGGTTGCCAACAGCCGCATTTGATGGGCAAGGGGAGTAATGAATTTCTTATCACAGAGAGACGTTATTTCTCGGATCTAATCTTCACTGATATTGGCAAAGAATTTTCATAGCCTCTTCATCTACTCATATTGAAGTCATAGTTTTAAAATAATACAGAAAGATTTATTTTTATTAGAAGCTGTGAGGTGGGTTGTCAGCTCCACTTTGCCCAGCGATGGACACCCAGGAAAGGTGGAGTTCAGAGCCAAACCTCAGCAGCAATATTCCATGCAGGCAACGTCAAATACAAATTCCTGTGAAGCACAGGAAGGCACAAGGCTAGAAATCTCGTGTTAAATAAACATGTCACCTCAACAACAGTGAGCATGGAACACTAACCTGACTACTGCACACTTCTAATGCGTTTCAAGGTGGGGAGGAGGTCTCAACACAATCATTTTCCAAGTGCTGCGTGGAGCTGCTATCCAGTGTGTTTTTCAGGAAAAGAAAATCTCCCCTCCCTTTATTTGTCAAAACACAATCAGGACTGAAACACCCTTGCGAGGGGATTTGAAGGGTTAAATACTTGGTTTCTCCTCAAATGTGTTGCAAAAGCATTTGAAGCGACTGTTGCATGAAAGGAATGGAGGTGGTTGGGGTTTGGTTTTTTTTTTTTTTCATTTTTTTTTTTTAGTGAGAGTTGTAAAAACTAAAAATTCCCATATACTCTCACTTCCCTTTAGAGGTCTACTGGGGTTGGCTTATTCCTGCGCTTTGATATGCAAATGGGCAGCTTGCTTTCCTGCAGGGGACACTGGACTGTGTCCAA
Source organism: Ceryle rudis (assembly GCA_033439905.1). Taxonomy (NCBI): domain Eukaryota; kingdom Metazoa; phylum Chordata; class Aves; order Coraciiformes; family Cerylidae; genus Ceryle; species Ceryle rudis. The sequence continues at coordinate 37,770 of JAAGNO010010093.1, read as the reverse complement.
GGAACACAGAGGAGATGTCCTGTCAGGAGAGCAGCCCGGCCGCCTCGAACGCTCCTTGGGCAGCACCAAGAGCCAAACTTGTGCTTTGGCTTCAAAATAAAATACCTTTGTTAATAGTTTTTCCTTCCAATATAAATGTTTATATATTTACCCTGCTAGTCATCTCTGCTGGCCAATAGCAAGAAAACAACAGCTTAGCTGTTCTTTTTCGGTCAGTGCGTTCTTAAACCTGTATTCTACTTTTGAAGATACTATTATGTGCTGCCCTTCATTTATGTCATAGAATATAGGTTAAGTAGCATTTCAGCTGCAATGAACGGCCGTATTTTTAGAAATGTGATAAATTTATTTCTCCTGGGCAGTTTTCTCATTACTGTTCCATTTGGCCCATTTTTTGGGGGGAAGACAGAAGGGAAAGTGCATTTTAGTTCCCATTTTCTGGTCCCTTTAAGTTCCTCTCTTTCTCACTTTCTTGTTTTTCTGCCTTTTCTTTTCACTGACATAATGGAGTACCTATAAAAAAAGATTAAATGGTCCCATAAAGTTTTATTAATGCCTTACATCATTGATATCTTCTCTGTATTGATAGTTCCACTTCCATTATTGCTACTTAGGCATTTAATTAGCGATTCATACAGTATGTTGTAAACTACAGTATTAGCGTTAACCATCTATATAAAAGCCCCCATTATGTAAAATCTCTTCCCAATATTGTAATTGGACTATAGTTATCCACTTTAACTGACTTGAATTAGATTATTATAGATTAATTTATAAAAAGTTACTTGTAAAGGACATTGAAGATCATGGAATATTAAGAGTGGAACTTCATTACGATGAAATGGACTTCAAGAACAATGACACTGTCTGAGTTTTATATAAAACCATTACAATCTTCTTGTAATAGGAACAATAACTGTTTTATCTGCCAACTCAGTGATACTTAAGGATGGAAAGACAGACTGTTAAAAAGAAAGAAGTGTGCAGAATTAAAGGGAGCATGTGCACTCAAATCCCGGGTAAAGCAGCAGAGAGAATATGCTCTTCCCATAGGAACATAAAAACATAGATGCTTAACATGGAAAAAGTACATGGAAAACCATATTCTTCAGAGGATAAAGGCTAAATGATACAAGTAGTTAGGATAATATGAACTCTGAGGAAACCACCGATCCAGAGGGAGTTGTTCCACATTTATATCACAGTAAAAGAGAACAGAATTTGGGCCACCTCCCCCAAAAAGGTGTTCACATTTTTAGCTGCCTCCTCTCTCCTACCACCATCAACATTATTCTACTTGACTCACGAAATTACTTGGTCTGGAGCACAACTTGACTGACCTAGTGAGTTTGCATCAAGCAGAGAAAATACTGAGCTTTTAGGTCACCTTTTGGTCCTGGTGTAAGGGAAGAAGTCAAAACTCCCACAAATGGGGTCTTCCCCCCGTAATCTCCATGTGCCACTGTCCCACTTTTAGTAAGTAGGAGGATGCAGAAGCTGCTCTAGTTAAAGATCTCACTGTAGGGGGGTTGGAGTAGACGACCTTTAAAGGTCCCTTCCAACCCAAACCCTTCTATGATTCTACAGTTCTCTTTTTATGCCCTAGCTCTGTACTCTGTCCTTTACATCCAAGCCACTCGCTCTTTGCCAAAGCCAGGAAATGAACGGATCCCAGCCTGCTCTTTGCTACTGAGGGAGCCCCTTACTAAGGGATTTCTCAGAAAATCATCTCTGCTGGTTTTATAGAGGCTTGGCACCATCAAGCACAGTTGAAGGATTTTTAACAGGCTCTTCAATTTTTGTGGCTGCATGTAGCTGTAATCAGTCCAGGCTTTGGGATGTGCAGAGTAATTTTTCCTCTGCTGTTTTGTCCTTTTCAGAGCGATATCACTTTTTTCTGGCAGATGAGATAATGCAATTCTATGATTCTATAACACATACACTCTCTCGAATTTCCCAAGATAATTTTTATGCAATTGGGTATTTGCCTGCCTTCCAAAGAAAGGAGGTCCTCCCCATCTTCCAGATTTAATGGACACGACACGCCACAGACTCCAGAGCTTGGCCGGGACTGGCAATATCGTGCTCGCCACCCGTATATTTGCAGGGTCCCTGAATAGCCACGCTGCATTTCATCTGGGAGGCAGGAGCTCCAGAAATCATTTCACTGAGTTAATCAAATAGCCTATCTAGTTTTCCTACCACCTGTCGGGTACTATTTTACAGGCAGCGTCACTGGGAATAGTACAATAACAGCGAGGCTAATGATGTTTAGAAACGGCGCAGAGCTGGAAAATACCAGAGCTACAGGGTGATCAACTGCTCACCCCAAGGGCAAGCTCAGGAGAACATCCCATGGTGACACAAGAAGCAGTGACCTATACATCTGCGTGCGAGGTCTCCAACTAGTCTTTAACACGTGCAATTCCTGTTGCTCATCTGTTGGACATCTCTCATCTTTCTATGATTTTTTTGCCACACACAGCTTCTGCTTCCTTCAGTGTTTTCAGGCTCTTATCCACAACTTGCTTCAGACCTTTTAGATTGCCTCTGAAAAGTCCAGCTCTTCTGTTTCAATTAAATCTCTGCATTTTCTCATCATCAGCCCTGTTGTACACACCCAAGGGATGAAGCTGTTGGTCAGCAGGAAATCTGGTTCAGCGCACAACTTGGCCCAAATGGGCCAAGAGAAGCCTGTCAAGCTTGCCTCAAATATCTGCACTGATTTCCCGTATAACACAGAGTCAGGACAGCGCTCTGGACTATGGTTTTTGTCTGGCTTTGGATCATCTTGCACCAAAAACAGATATGTAAAGGATGCCCAATAACAACTCCTTTCCCTAGCACAGCGAGACCTTCTAGGTCTACAGGGGAGACACAGCTTCCTTCAGAGCTCCTGCAGGATAAAGGTCATGGATGCCTGAGCAGGGAGCAGGTCACGGATGAAAGCTCCAAAGAAGAAAATGAAATACACAACTCCCCACTTCACAAATTCCCAGATACATACCTTCCTCAACATCAACCTGTATCTCTCTTCAGAGAGGTCACACCTCCAGGGTGCACGTATGGCTCTCGCCATCGGAGCCACATTACAGAAACAAAGCCTAGAGTATGTAGGATGTTAGTTACAGAGGTTAACGCACAGCAGGAACAGGACCAAACACAGCACTAACAAGGACAGCCAAGAGAAGGGACTGGGCTGGAGGAGCACTACTCAGTTCAGGCTGCTCCAGAGTTACAATTAACAACGTACAGTGTTCTACCACTAATTTCCCTGCCCTACAGCCTACTTTCTGCTCCCACCTTTTATCTGGGCTAACCAAAGGCAATTCCATTGCATCTCGCTGTTAAAAATCACTTCTCTTAAGCGGTTTTAAGCCAAGTTATTATTTCCACCTCTGATAACACCTCAGAAAACAGAGTTTTGTTTTTATGAAAGTAATCCGAAATCCTCTCCCCTTGGCAGCTTCCTCTTTACTCTGCATTTCCCTCTCTTCAGCTAATTCAAGCCCATATCTTTTTTGAAAAAAAATTTGAGCATAGTACAGAGAATACAATCCAGCTCCGGCTGCCTGTACCGTTCCCGAGGTCTCTCTCTGGCCATAAATTTTGTAGGAGAGCAATAGAATGCAAAACACATTAGCAGTAACGCGCCGAAATCCCTGCGCTACAGGGTAAATAGGAAATGCAACAGCACATTTACAATTTTGGCCAGGGAAGGAGCAGCACTATTCATTGATCTCATTAAAGACCAATCTACATTCAGGGAAGACTAAGATTGATGAGCTGTTAGCCTCTTTAAACACAAAGAAAAAAAGTTACCAACTACATGGGTGTGTAAACAGCCCGATGAAAGGCACGAGAGTTTCTCTGCTCCTTTACACTAATGGTAATGATCGCTCCGTAGCATGAGCTCGGCTTCCTGTCATCACAAGAATTGGGGGGGAACGTGCTCTGCCACTTTAGGATACCAGAATATACTTAAATTTTAGTTGCTCTGGAAATTTAATTCTTTACCACAAAGGGAAGCGAAGAGAAAAATACTTTCGTTTAGATCATTTCTTCTTTCACTACGCATAAATAGAACTGCAGCATCGTCACCCAGGTGGATTATGACCCATAAGTTACGGATGCCTCTTCCTGGGGATCCAAACCTTCATCTGGGGTCTGCCACAGCCTTCACCCCCTTCAGAAAATTATTTTTGTCTCTCTATTCTCAAGTTTCCCCAACTGAAAAATGGGAATGAGAACACTTGCAGAGCTTTGGAGACCAGGGATGTAAAGCACTCCATTGGTGCAAGGTATTACTGTGTTGATGATGATGAAATAAGCTTTCATACATTGCTAAATTATTCAAGAACATCTACCACAGTTTCACCCCTGGCAATCCCAGAATGCATCTCAGTGCCATTACTCTGCAGGGAACAGCAGTGTTGAGTAAATGGCTATGAAACTCATATATTAACCTCACTTGGTGGCTGGAATATTCATTTCTTTGAGTCATTTTTGAGCAAGAAAAGAAAATCTTCACTCTTAGAAATCATCTTTCGCTGACACATTAAGGAGCAGAGCTGAACAAATAATTTCCAATGAATAATGCGATGAATTTATTTTTCTTTTCCCTGTCCCCAAGCAGGCTGGGATTTCCTCAAATGTATTTGTTATTCAAATGTATTCAACGAGTATCCTTTGCAGTGTTTTTCTTCTATGTTTATCGTGCCTGAAATGTGCACAATATCCTCCCTTCCCTTTCGCTTTCAGCTGTGGGGTTTGGTTTGGGGTTTTTGGGGGGGTTAGTGGTGGTTTGGTAACTGTCCAGGTCTATTTAATGGAGGAGAAAACACCAGATTTGAAATGTCTTTATAACAGATACAGTTGACAACACACGATGGATGTGGGTGCCTATGGCAAACACCCCATCCAGACCTAACTGATGCGTTAGCCAGGGTGCACTGGGGGATTTTGCAGTGCCCTCGGTGGCTGGCGTAATAAGGAGCAGGTGAGACACAAAGTGTGTTCAACTCCTTGTCCACGAGCTGTTGCTCCCCTACAATCTAACATGCAACATTTCAGCAGAGCCCTGCAACTTCAACCACCAAAGCACAGACTCCGTGACAGAAGGAGCGGAACTGCTGAGGATTTTGTTCGCAGTTTGGACAGCCTCTTAATGTGTTAAGAGAGACGTCTTGTCAAGGATATTTTCAGTTTTGTCGTTTCCTTTATTCCAAGCTCTGGGGTTGGCCATCCTAATGTATTAGCAAAAATACGGCCTGAGCTGTTATCCTTAACTCTGCTGTACGCCTGGCACCGGACATCTCCTTTCCCGCCCCCGCTGTAAGTTTTCCTCGATAGAAGGTGAACTATATCACTTTTTGAGAGATCTTTCAAGACCCCTGACCCAGGTATTATGGTCAGTTATAGATACAGAGTTCACTCATTCCCAGAGATGTATTTCTCGAGTTCAGTGAGTAAATCAAAGCCATAGCTCACGCTTAAAACAAAATCTGAGCACATACTGCACATATTAGCTGACTTTAGTACCCTCTGACATTCCCCATGATGGTTCTTTTCTGTACCAAGAGACAACTGAAGTACAATCTTAACATTTTTTTTTACCGTGGGTTTGCTACTGAAGATCCTGGCTGTACAAAGGGAAATAAAACAGAGAATCAATAAATTTGGATTATGATATATTAACAGGCATCCCCAATCACTAGCAGAGAATTGCCAGTTATCAGGTTAATAAACAAGGGACAACGGGGAAAAATGTGTTGTCATTGCTCATAAGGTGGCACTTTTTTTCCCTATAGCTTAATTCAAAACAAAGCAGCCAAATTTCAACATAAGAGGTAATTTTTTTACAGAAAACTTCTTCTGCCTTTTAATTAAATCAGCAACGAGTCTCAAGAGCCACCCCTACCAGAACTTCCCAGTGGCCAAAACTGCCTCTCTGGCAACTAAAATAGAAACAATTCAATTATTTAACTGGAATAATGATGTTCCAGGCAGTCGCTGGCCCAAGCTCAACACTGTCTCCCTCCTCCAAACCCTGGAGGCCAGACCTGGTGCCGATACAAAGTTTTGGAGTCACTGAGGTGGGTGCCGGGTCTGGTTCTGCAAAAACAAGCGCTTGGTAAAAAGCTATGCCAACATTTGATTTCTCTTCCTGACCCTCTTATCTTTTCATTTCTTTAAAGTTATCTGCCATCAGTCAACTTCACCCGCGTGATTTTGGCTTTCATCAACGTGCTTATAGCGAAGACATCATCAAGAAATATCTGGGGCGCTCAGAACTGCTACTACTGCCATGTGCCCCATCCTTAATAAGCACCCGATGCCCACGGGAACAGCCTCATGAAATATAGTTTTCACATTAACTTTACAAAACCATTTTCCTCACTGAAATAAACAGAAACCTAAAAGTGAATCCTTTCTGTCTGTCTTCCCAGCTTCCACATCTCCAAAAGCCTGGGGAGTGGGAAGGAAACGTTTCTTTCAGTATGATATTTGTTTCCTCTCGCCTTTGAATTCTTAAAAGAATATTGTTTCATACTCTTCCAAATCGGCTCTCCCTTCCCCAACTCTCACCTTACCTTCTCTTCCTCCCTTCTCTCGATGACTATTTTCTTTCTTCCTCAGTGTTTTTCTTTCTTCTCGTCTTCTCGCTCTGCTCCTCTTGTTTCACCATCTGGTTCTGTTCTCCTTATCGGTCTCCTTCCCTCTGCCACAACCCTCATTTTCCCCCCGCTTACACCTTCCCCGTCTTTGTCTCTCCTCGCCTTTCCACTCGCTCCTTTCCTGTCTTATTTCCCCCAAGGTTTTCAAAGCGAAACACAGCTCGGGCCAGTTTTCCCTTCCTGCCTGCTATTAATTGAGCACTTCATGAATTCTCACTTCTGGTGGTGGCTTTGCAACTTTCTAGCTTGCCGTTAAACAAAACGGGGACGGCACCAGACAAATGCACAGCTAAAAGCCAGCCAACCTCAGCCAGAAAATTATCCTAGAGGATGAAAGTCACAGTTCCCACTGGGTTTTTCCTCTTTTTTCTTATGTTAACACTTGCTTTTTAAAGTTTGCCATTTTCCGTCCTGCTTGAAGCTGCAAGTTTGACTTTAATATACAGTAAAAAAGTCTTATCGTGAACCTTTATACATATTCAATGCTGAAGCAACAAGTAACTAAATTGGTAGCCTTTTTGTTTTCTTATCATGTGAATCTATTCCTGAATGCTAACAAGCAGGTCTTTATATACTTTGTCCACTTGATAATAGACTAATAATCTTATCATGATGTTTTCTTGAACTTGAACTAGGTGTACAAAGTTAAGGCTGGAAATATGGGAAATTGCTAAATTATATAACACTGCAGCGATATTACAAGGAATTTCTTATATTTCACAGCGAAATATTGCCAATTATTGTAGCTGTCAATTTAACAATAGGCTTATTCACTATGGTGTTTGATTAATGTGAAATTATTCAGTTGGCTACCTTGTAGTTGGCCTATTTTTGTGTCCAATTAGTATGCTAATAATGGTAATTATGTTCTATACTGCATGTCTCATCACCTAGAGGGTTTTTAAAATGATAAAATAATGAGAATAAACAAGCTGATGCTGACATTCACTGGGCCATTCTAATTACTTACTGAGAGCACACTAGGGAATCAACACTCAACCAAAGAAAATGATTCTTGCTTACTTTGTTAAAACTAGTCTTTTCAAAGAGCATTAATAGTTCGCTGCTGTTTTCTTTATTACAAGGGACTGCACTATTTTCCCTTTTATTTGCCCTGTTAATATACAGTACTAAAAAAGAAAAAAAGATAATCAAATTACATTTGACTGAAGTGATAACTGTTTGCAGGGGGTGTCAGAAAAAAACTAATTGCTGAATTATACACCTTTGTAACAGCTATCATTTATTTCTTGACTGCATGATCACCTTTCCTCACCAAGAGAGCAGGGCATTTTTTCCAGCGGTATTGCCGTGCAATGGAAACCTGCCAGTGACGTGCTCCAGGGTGGGTTTCCCTCCCTGGCGCTAGCAGGAGCCGGACCCATAGTCGGCCCGGTGCACTGGCTCTGCTTTTTCCCCCCCCATCCTCTTCCCCAAACTTAGACCCCTCAGGGTATGGGGTTTTGTTTTTTGAATGTCAGCTGTTTGTAAAGATTAGACCCTACAAAGCCTATTTTCTGATGAAAGCTTTTGTGATGCACAAGAAGCATTCCCATAATCAATAAATAACAGCACATAGGCTTTTGTTTATACAAGCAGCCAGTTTTAAAGCAATGCTTGGCATCTGTGTGTAAACATGCAGACATCAGAAATAGATACGCAGGGTTTGAAAAAAACCTTACATCTTAGTCCTGCCTTACTCAGCTGTGCAGTACGTCTGCTCAGGTCTGCTGAGGACAGGACTCGGGGACATCTGTTGCACTAACACTGGAACAGCATGAGGTTTTTCCAGTTAAAAAACCAAAACCAGTCAGGTACAAAGGGTAAAACCTAGCAGAGCATGGGGGTATACTGTGTCTTTTCTATATCCATTCAGTATTTATGCACAGCTTCAAATTTTATTTCTTTTTAAAGAAGAAAAAGTTGGGTGATAAATGTCATTAAAAAAAGTTACTTGAACAGTTACTATCCCAGGTACAAGCTGTATGAAAACTTAAGGTGTGCAGAGGGATGCAAGGAAGTCGCAGACCTGAGGCAGCCAGACAGCACTTTTTCAGCTACACCCTACCCCTCAAATTAATGGATCATGCAGAAGACAGATGCAGAAACACAGCCAAGGCTTGGAGCCCAGGCTGCCTTGGAAGCCTATTTAAAACTATGAGCTGTGATTAAAAAAAAATTTTGTAGGGATTTACATCCCAGCAGCCACTATAAAGAAAAAAAATAATATAAGCAATATATAGTGTGTTTATGTTGATGCTAATATTTAATTCCATATACCAGTAAGGTTTCAAGACAATCCATCACAAAGCTGAGCTGGGGTGCCGGTCGTAAGCGCTGTTTGCCAACACAGAGCAGGGGCTGGTTTTAATAAAGGACGTAATACGTGACATGTTAACAGGGAGTCATTTGTGCACCAGATATTGGTTACTCCTTTCCTGTCATTTTGAATTATGTCTCAATATATCTTCCCTGTTAAAAGAAACAAACTACCAGCAAACAAAAAGTTACTATAATCGGGGAAAAATAGCAAAACGATTGAGAGATAAGGTGTTCCAAAAGACATTTTCTTCGCAAGATACCAGAGATACGCTTAACTTAGAACTACACTTGCAGTGCTGAACAGAAAATCTTCACATCTCTGCTCTCCCTCCTCATGGCGATAGGAAAATTATACCCTCATCTCATCCAGTACGAGCTTATTTTTTATATATCTATATTCTTAGTGAATAATTGCTGATGTTTATTTTTCACCCCACTACACCGGTGTTCATGCAGCAAGGAGTGTGCTCGCAGGAACATTCTGAACTGTTTGAATTTTGCAGCATTCTTGAAGATACAGGGAATCTTTTGACAGTTTCTTATTATTTTTATTTCAGAACAGCAAGTTAATGAAAAGGGGAATTCTGCAAATCTGTTTGAAATCAGTGGTTACTTCTGTCCCTTAGGGAGATTACCAGCAGCATCCATACCACAACTGTTAAAGACATATCACTTTAATCACACCTTGAGAGAGAAAAATTTAGAGCAACAGCTTCACTCTGAGAGACATCGAAAGCGCTCAGCGTTAACTTTAAGAGAGTCACCAGTGCCCAAGATAAATGCAGCAGCCTCGGCAACAAATATGTTCCATAATCTGAAAGTGTTTTTAAACGCAAGACTGAATGAGCAAGAAGGTAATTTTCAAGTGAAAGCTGGTAGCACAGGAGCTAATAATTAACTGCTGTACAAAGGTGATCTAGATCAACTCATCTGTAAATCCTGTAACTTCGGGTAAGAAAAGAGTTGTTATAAATGACAAATTATACCAGGCTGAGTATACCTTCTACTTGATGATAACCTCAGCAATTAACATCCCACAGTAAATTCTAGGGCGATATCTTTGATTTAGCATGCAATTTAACGCAATATACATCATTAGCTTTGTGAGCTCTTGCCAAATTAATTGGTGATTAGGAAGTACAAATAAGTACGTTCAAGTAATAATAAATATAAATACGTGCGTTTGTATATAATGCTTACAGATTGTGACTGCATTCAAGTAATAATAAAGACGTGCATTTGTATATAATGCTCATATTATTTATACAAAAGTTCTTATAGCACATAAATCTTGGAGGAATGAGGTGGGGGGGTACCACAAGAAAGGCAAATCCTGCTCCTAACTTTTAAAAATCTCCAGATTTTTACTGAAAAGCTGAACTACTATTGATCTGTAGATAGACTCAGTTAGGTTGTTCAATATGTCATCCAAATCCACAATGTTACAAAGCTGGTTGCTTTTATAGATACAGTCGGGTTGGACTCTGATAAAAAAAACCTGCAGAAAATGTCAACTTAGCTCTGATACTTCAGATCTCAGCAACAGAAACGCCAAAGATTGATTTGCAAAATTCAGATTGCTATCTTGGCACTGGCTGCAGCTGTTAATGAGGGGATTTCTACTGCTAGGTAGCAAAAGCAGTTGGTTATTTCTCACCGATCACTATTTGTTGAAATTTTGTGAAAGGAAGAGGAAAACTGCTTGATTTTTTTTTTTCCTTGTGCCATGAGACACTTAAGAAAAAAATTAAATATTGTTTTTCTCTTGCTGTTTTCTAAGCACTGTCTGGTGAATTTTCTAGGAGGCATATTTTCCTTTTGTTACCCAAGGGTGAGTTTTGGGCAGAGGGTATTACTTATTTAAATTTGAAATAGGAAATTTGAAATCCGTTGAACTTTTCAGTACTTTTGCAACTAAGATAAGCACATACCTTCCTGCAAGTTTCTTAAAGTAAAAGCTTTGTAGGTTCCAGAGGAAGAAAAAAAGGGAAAAAAGGAAAAACATAGTTCAAAAAATGACAAATACAGACAAGACTTTTCTAGCAAGTCAGTCAACCTCCAGTTTTTTTGGAGCTGACCCAGTGCACACAGCAAACCTTGGGACAGGAGAACTCAGCTACAGACCAACACAGCTTCCCCACACCGTCCAGCAGCCAATGACTGCGATAAATTATATGATTTAACTAATTCTTTCCAGAGTAATGTACCCATGGTTAGTCTGAGGGTTAGAGAAACTTGACTTTTGCAAACAGCCACCTAAGCAATACTGGGTTCTCCCATCCCCTTCTTGGCTGGGCCCTACTGTTATGCATCTGAAAGTATCTTTAGGAGGGATGTTTCGGGATGAATTAGCCTTTCTTGCTAGGAGTGAACACCTCTGTTGGAGACACGGGAATCACCTGAATTTAACACCCCCTCAGCTTCCCTAAATTGAACAGAGGTGGTACAACAGAGAGATGACTTTGATGTAGCAAGTAGGAGACCCTGCTCACCCCTCTGCACATAGAGACCTAAACTCAAAGGTAGAAAAAGCTAAGTTTGTGTTCTGTTGGTAGTTTTTGCTGGGTTTAGTTCTCTTTGTTTTGTTTTTAATCGGAATTTGGATAGGGTAGGACAATGAAGGACAGAAATGATGTGACCTTTCATCCCTACAAACCACTCTTGTAAACTGCAAGCAGTCAGTCACCAAGCCATTTATACTTTAGCCAATTTGAAGTCTGGCCTCTTGTGTATTTTTGCACTTTTAACATCTGATTTCCCAGCACATGACATCAGCAAGAAGTGGAATAGATAAGTATCTTCCACCAAAACATAGTTCGGCGACCTAAATTACATATTCAGCAATGGGAACGTCTCAAGTCCTAAATCTCACAACCATCTCTCTGGGATCAAAGGCTGTTTCTGCTACAGCAGCGCTTTTTTGGATGGGGAGAGATTCCTTCCTGAGCTCAGACTCTTCTTCCCAGCATAATTGAAAAAGCAGAACAAAAAAACAAATAATTTACACAAACACCATTAATTAACATAGGTTACAAGCCAACTTCAGATGTTTCCTCATGCAAGAGTAATGCAAACATCAGCACATTATGTTCCTTCACTAGGTCGCTGCTTTTAGAGCTAATTAAATCATAAACCATACTTTTGTGTATGTATTAATGTATACATTCATTCCCTATTTGTCTGCACCTATATTGCTCAATTCAAAACACGCAGCATATTACAGTTAATCACTTGTTCGCAAGCATTGGGGTTTCCTCCTTTTGAGTCTGAAGAGGTAATGCATTAAAAGTAGTACTTTCAAGGGACGTAGCAGACTTAAACTCCTGGCCTCCACTGACATCTCTGATGCTGAGCTACTGAATTTATCCAACAGGATCCTCAAGAGCTTGGACATGATTCTTTGTCTCTTTTGCAACAACCCAGTGATGAGGAAGGTTAACAGACATTTCAGGCTGTCCACAACCACATCACTGGGTTTCTCACTGTTGCACCACACCAGGGGTATAAAAGCAGGCTCAGATTTATGATGCTGCTTAGTGCCTCCTTCCCTGGTGATGGGACAAAGCTCCAGGCTGACCAAGCAGGTCTGCAGCCTCTTTGGGGCACCAGGTCAGTAAAACAGACCCAGGGACTCTGGTCTCTCTCAACCACAGGTTATAGACTGTGTAAAAGTACCTGTATTAAAGTACCAGACACGGCACATGCTTTTCTTCCATGTAAGCACAATACACACAGTTGCAGACCCTTGTTTCATCCTACCTCAGACTCCTTATCCTCTGCTTGACCAAATGTCTGTGTAAAGTCACTCTAAAACTGGTATAAACAGTGATAAAAGGCAGTAGAAAAGCAGAGTCAACACTGCTAAATACTGGGAGATTGACTGTCTAACAACCAGTGTTTTACCCAGAGGCTCAGGATAAGAGCCTCACCAAGAAAGCTAGACAGAGAGCAATTCAGTTTCTATCTTTATTTTCTTGAAGATTTGTTTTTTAAGATCCTTCTGTTTCCTTGCGTGTTCCGTCTTGGTTTTATCTTGCAGGGAAATATTTGCTCCATTAGAAAGTCCCCCGTGCTTCTGCTCAGCCCTGAAACCCAAATACTCTCCCCTCTCCCCCGCCCAAATCCACGGTAATTAATTACACAGTTAAAACACAACTGCCATTCCTTTGGCTGGAAACAATCAGCGATTTCTCCTACCCAGTGCTACTCACATGCATCACTTCCATGCCAACAGCTCAAACCTATTCTTGGCTGGGAATGGGCTTGCTGGGGGAAGCGCCGGTCCCTGCAGCATACCCTGCCTCCCTGCCAAAGTAATTGGGGCCATGCAGGGAGTACCCAGGCACTCGGAAGCCTGGGTCTGCACATGCCACTGGAAATAGAAAATAAAGTGTTGCAGCCATTAGTGAGCTGTCATTAATTGTTCTCCTGGTGAATGAATGAATGAGTATCTTTGAGGGAAGAATTCCCACCTTCTCCCAGTAATAATTATTTCTGCCTGCCTGACAAGACATCTCAAACTGGGAAATTCACACAGAAGGAAACAAATCCCTGTTTTATTTTGAGTCTTGTTTAGGCTTGTATGGCACTTGAAGTACGTGCCATGGAAGTGGGTTAAATGAGAACTGCCAGCAGTTTTATTCCCTGGCAATTATTTCTCATGCACAGCCCTTCTAGCACATGATAAGCAAATTGGATAAAGCCTTTTCTCCATAACAAGAAAAACATTCACAGCACTGACAGCCCTCAGACCCCTACAAACGCTCCTTGTCCAATCTAAAGCACTCCGAAACTGAACTAGAGATCATACAGCAACACAAAAAAATCCCCTACACAGCAGTTTAACCTTAACTATTTTAATAACCAACCACAATTTCCCCCAACACACCCCTCAATTTTATATGGAAGGTGTCTGCAGACATCAACTTATAGGCCAGATAAAGACCTTTTCTGGGCTGGGAGAAGCCTTCTCCCAAATATTTGGCATTATTTAATTGTAGTTTGAGTAGGAAGCTTCAGAAGGAAGCTGCAGACTTCTGAAAATGTTCCTGGAAGATGTAATTAAAACGATACCTATGGCCTCAGCTGACCTTGCACACTGGTTATTGATGGGCTGTTTCTCTTAGCAAAGCACCCTTAGATGGATTTTTCCTCCACTGAACAGAAAAAAACCCACAACTGCTAAGAAATGCCAGTAACCTAAAAGCTCCATGGAGTGCTGGGGAAAGACCTTATCCTCCCCTAAATATTTCACCCTAAAAAAGCAAATAGCAGGTGAAACTTCATGGCTCAGAAGCACACAAAAAAAAAATCTCCCCTCCGACCATCAGCTTTAATAAACCTTAGGCTGGGGCAACCAGAAAGATGACGATGTTATTGCTGGGCTGCTGTAAGATGGTATTTCAGTGAGCTGCCAGCCAGGCTGCATGCAACAAAGGGCACCTAGCATATGTCTGAAGGACGTATGTTTACAGCTATATTGAATATTGATCTATGCATACTCCACCAGCAATAAACTCCCTAATACATCGTTGAAAATTCCAACTCATATATCCTTTCCTTGAAGGCTCAAGGACAGGGGGAGGCCTGATTGCCTCTGTATACATGAAATTTCTTCATGTGCATCTTGAAGGAGTTAAACAGGGTGCAATAAATGATCTGCCCAGGGGAGGGGAAAGCAAAGAGCAATTCTGCAGGTTGTTAAAAGCTGTGATAGGAACTATTGTGAATTATGCTCAGTATCCCCTAAATCTGATGGGATGCAAAAAGAAATAGTTTTTAAATGAATTACTTATCCTAAAAGTGTTTTAAAGAATTACTTCAAGAAAAAAAAAGTAAGAAACTACCCAAAAGAAATTAGTATCAAGTGCTTTGACTTGCAAGTTTATGAAAAGACCATCAGCAGAGTTGTGCATTGATGTACAGGAAGCCTAAAGGAAATTGGTCTTTTATCACACAAAATCAGAAAGTGTTCGGCGTTGAAAGGACCTTGAAAATAGGCTACTCTAACCCCCCTGGCCAGAGCAGGGTCACCCAGATCAGGCAGCACAGGAACACATCCAGGTGGGTTCTGAATGTCTCCAGAGAAGGAGACTCCACACCCACACTGGACAGCCTGTTCCAGTTCTGTCACCCTCACAGTGAAAAAGTTTCTCCCTACGTTTACATGGAACCTCCTACGTTCCAGCTCGCACCCACTGCCCATTGTCCTGTCACTGCGCAGAGCCTGGCTCCATCCTCCTGACATTCGCCCTTCACTGAAATCAAGCTAAACCACACCCACTGCTCTACCACCATTTATCCACCTGGTTTTGTCCTCAAAAAAAGGCTGTCAAGCTGGTCAGCCATGACTTCCCCTTGGAAAAACCATGTTGACTAATGACCCTCTTGTCCTTGATGTGCTTAGAGACCACCGAGGAGAAGTTGTTCCATCACCTCTCCAGGGGTGGAGGTGAGGCTGACCAGTCTATTGTTACCTGGGTCGTCCTCCTTATGATTTTTGAAGACTGGAATGACATCTGCTTTCCTCCAGTCCTCGGGGACCTCTCCTGTTCCCCACGACTTACCAAAGATGGAGAGTGGCCCGGCAATGACTTCTGCCAGGTCCCTCAGCACCCATGGATCTATGGGTGTCCAGACTGTTATTATGAATGTCTCCCAACTCACCCCCCATCCACCCCGGACAGAATTCAATACATTCTAGTTGCGCTCTCACAACGAGCAACTCCACCACCTCTCCTTGCTGGTCTATCTTTCCTGAAAAGGACATAGCCATCCATGACCACATTCCATCCCAAGGCCTTTAAGTCTTTCTTCATTCCCCTCAGACTACAGGATGCAACTTCCTCACCACCTGTTTGGAATATCAGTAGCAATAGTCTGACAACTGCACCAGGTTGGGGAGTCTCCCAGCAATGTCCCCAATTCGGTCTGCAGGTAGACCACAGATTTCCCTGTGGGAGAGGGTCAGCTCTGCAGACTGGGACCTCTGGTCCCTTTAGGAGCAAGTCTCTAACAAGTAGAACCCTTCTCTTGTTTCTTGTGGAAGGGGTTGTTAGACAGTCGGAAGGCCTATCTGACCACAGTAAGACCTCTACTATCGGTTGGCCACCATCCACATCCCCATTGGACTGGCCACCTTCCAGCAGGGCCTTGTATCTATTTCCCAGAGGCACCCGGGAAGGCAGGGTGGGCAAGGAGGGCACTTGCCCTCTGCCACAGCCACAAACTTGCGTCCACTCACCCCCCCCTCATTTAGGTTTCTGTCTTCCACATGAGGGGGGCAGGGTACAGGGCCCCCTTGATGCTGGTGCTCTCTGGTGGGCACTCCCACTGTGGGGAGGGCAGAGCCTGGCTCCACCAGTTCCAGCCTCCCTAACACTCCTAAGCCTCACAACTTCAGCTTGCAGGCTTTCAACCTCATCTTGCAGCTGTGCCACTCGGCCAAGCAGATCACCTCCCAGCTCACACCACGCAGACCAACACCCAGGACTGCCTCCATCACCAGCGCAAGGCTGTGGCATTCCCAGCAGCCTGTCACCTGCACACTCACATCTTTCTCTCAGAGCTGTCTGGATTCACACATCCATTTTGCTTGGTCAAAGGAGCACAGTCTTCTGACCAGTGGAGACCCTTGTTCTTTGACCAAGCAGGTAAACTTTTTTCAGCATCCTGAAAAACCCGACAGGGGATGCACACACATTGTGTGCCTGGTCCTGGGATGCGTGGGCAGCGACACGAAGCCTCCATGAAGCTTCTTGCAGTGTCTGGGTGCAGTCGTTGTTAACAGCTCGTTTGGATCAGGCGCTGGTGCTGCTGCTCCACCCGCAAGCTGCCGACCCCTGACACAGCCAGGCCACCTTCCCAGCTTCGAAAAAGCCACAAATAGCTCCAAAACGTGCTCCCTGCAGACACTTTTTACCACGATCCCTACCCCGGAGCGCGGCTCTCGGGAGAGCGACCGTCAGCGCGTTAACGCCTCGTTCGGATCAGGCGCTGGAGCTGCTGCTGCTCCGCCCACGCCACGTCCGCAGCCGGGCCGCCTTCCCACCTTCGAAAAACCCCTAAAAAGCCCCAAAACGTGCTCTTTGCCAACCTTTTTTTAACACAATCCCCTTCCCCGGAGCTGGGCTCTTTGACGAGCGACCGTTGGTGCGTTATGGCCTCGTTCGGATCAGGCGCTGCTGCTCCGCCCACGCCACGGCCCCTGACACGGCCGGGCCCTTTCCCAGCTTTTATACCGGTGCTGCCACTATAGTTCAGAAGTTACGGTAAAACCAACTCAACTGTCACTTCTTTGCCCCGTGAATCAGTACTAATAAATGACAAGAACAAGGTTGACCAACTTCCATCTTTTATCAGAGAGTAATGGATGGGGTGCCTCAGGTGTCACTTCGATGCTATTTTTCATCAGAAAATAGTAAATTATGTAAAATCCTGTAAACATGGTTCTTACTGCAGGGGGTTTTATACCTGAAAAGGTTGAAGATCCTGAAGTCTTGAGAGCCCTTGCAAGTAAATTAAGACATTTGTTTCCATACTGACAAATTCCAGTCATCTTTTACACACCTTTGCAGTAAAAGGAATTAAAAAAAAAACCCTTATTTTCTTTCCAGTCTGCATTGCAGCATCCCTTGTACTTTAATGCCCCTTGCATATCCACAAAAGCTCAAAGCAGGACCCCAGGAATGAAACTAGGTAGAAAAAAAACCCTTGAGATGTCTTGAATTGCTTCTTTTTCTCCATGGGTCTTGCAGAGAACAACGTGGAACACACCCGAAATACACACACTCTCCCCAGAGTCACACCTCCTCAGTCCTACTTTACACTTGTAACTATGT
This sequence comes from Ceryle rudis, assembly GCA_033439905.1. Lineage (NCBI taxonomy): Eukaryota > Metazoa > Chordata > Aves > Coraciiformes > Cerylidae > Ceryle > Ceryle rudis. The sequence continues at coordinate 19,931 of JAAGNO010010093.1, read as the reverse complement.
TGTTCTCTAATTTATGATCTCCCCAAATAATTCTGGTTTTACACAAACTCCATTAGCTTTGCATTTAATAGCAGAACCACCCAAATTAGACATGCCAATCCTAATGGCCTTTTGCTTCTGACCCTGAGTATCCAGCTCCCTGAAGTATCACCATCCTCCTATTCCTTCTGTGTAACTCCTTCACAAACCATCTCCACCCAAGCCAAGGTCCACCGTCAGCAGGTGGCTTTTGCAGTTCAACAGCAGAGGGGACAACAGAACCACTAAAAGAACTTGGACCTTGACTCATCTTCCAGGCCTTGAAAAGGCAGCATCAAGAGAGGCAACAGTGGTTTTTGTCTTGACAAGCTCAAGTAGATCTGCCCTTTTCAGCCTTGGAGTACAAGGCTGATGAGCAAAAGAGCTCCTCTCATGACTCTACAGAGATGGAAGCTTTATACAATGTCCACTTTCGCACACTAGCAGAGACTGCCTGGACACCACACTCCTGGTCAGAGAGCGTTTCCCCAGGATCCTAGAAACAAATCAGAAAAAAAAAAAGACATCAAGCAAAAAAAACCCCAAAACAGTGGTCCATGCAAAATTCTCACAGGCAGCAGACTTGCCTGGAGAAGACAGCACTGATCCCTCCATTATCTACATCTCTTCTTGCCATTTTCTCCTGACCTGAGTGATGACATTGCTTTTCTTTGCTCTCCTGTCCTCTTCCCAACTGAATCCAATCCCCTGCTCAGTTCCTATTCCCCTGTGCTGCCCCTTTCCTCTCCCCCAAATATAACCAGGCATCTACATGGCAGAACCAGGAACTGAATGACATACCCAAACCAGATTTAGACCTCAGCACAAAGATGTACAACTTCCAAGTCCTAATTCCAATACTTTAGATGAAACACTGACTTCTGAACATAGATGAAACACTGACTTCTGAACAAGAAAGGAAGAGAGAAAGAAACCAACGTGAGTGCTGATACATCCAGAGAGCAAAAGAAACCTCCAGACTAATTAAACATTTCCTCCACCACCTCTGCTAAATGCTGTAGCTGAAACACTACAGGGACATTGCTCCATCTTTTTAATCACCTCCCAGAGCATTTCCCCTTGGCAGAAGTTGAGTGCAGGCTCCACAGCTCCCTGCTGCACTCAGGAACAGGACCGGGGTGCTCCCAGGATTGCTCCAGGGCCACGGCAGAGATGCAGCACACAGGGTCTGCTTGAGCCCACCGGCACTTTGGCTTGAGGGATCTGAGCAAGCAGCACTTCACACACACAGGCTAAAACCCCAAAATCCACAGGAAACATAGTCAAATACAGACAGTTAATACTATGGCAAACTTATTTGAACAATACTGCAGATATTCTTTTTTCCTTCCTAAATTAGACTCCTCAGAGGCAGTCTTGCAAACTGACGTGCATTTCCTAGGCATGACAGCTGTGCCCCGTGAGTTTAACTCTGTTTCAACCAGGAACACTATTGTCCAGAACTGAAAGCAAGCAAATTATTCCTCTATAAAAATAAAGCTGCAGAACTATTGCAATTAGCTATATAAAATAGAGGGAAAGCACACACAAAAACATCAAAACGTAACAATACTACTTAACTTTATAAAACATACATGGGCAAAATATGCAGAAGCAGCACATTAAGGGTTTATAGTGATAGAACAAGGGGTAATGGCTTCAAACTGGAAGAGAATAGAATTATGTTAGAAATTAGGAAGCAGTTCTTCATTCTGAGGGTGGTGAGACACTGGAACGAGTTGCCCAGGGAAGCTGTGGATGCTCCATCACTGGATGTGTTCAAGGTCTGGTTGGATGGGGCTCTGAGCAGCCCGGCTGGTGGGAAGTGTCCCTGCCCATGGCAGAGGGTTCGGAACAAGATAATCTGTAAGGTCCCTTCCACCCTGAATATTTCTATGATTCTATATGCCAAATAATCAGATTTTAATCTCACCAAGTATCTGGAAAATATAAACAAAATTGTTTCCCTAAGACTTAATATTTCTCTGAAATTATTGCCTTCAAACATTCCATCACCACCATTCTGCTTTCTGACACACGATGAACAGGCATATCAGAAATATGTATTATGGACATGAACTTAAACACAAAGAGAAGGAAAAAAGGATCAGAAAACCCAACAAATTAAACGTAAGAAAAGATTCAAACACTCTGACGTTTCTCATTCAGCTGCAGTGAACAATGGACGATCGTGGAGGGAACCAGACACTCAAATCTACAACTATATTTAAACTTGCGCTACAAGAAAACACAAACAACACGAAAACCCTTTATTTTCATTAAACTCCAACAATGCCTTGGTCCTCCGTCATTGGCAGTCCACATGCTATGAGTCATAGGAATAGTTCACTGAAGCAGCTGAGGAAGAGGAGCTAGGGACATCCCCAGGAACCACACTGGCCACTATATTCTGGCGGTTATGGACAGCTCTGATAAATTTCATATTCCCCATCTTCCCCAATTGTTATACTCGCCCATTTATTTTCTGCTTTTAACACATGTCACAAAGAGACTTCTTGGTGGTTTTGCTTTTGGTCAGTCAGAGGATGAGAGATGCCATGAGCTTGGCACAGCCACAGCAGAATTTGAAGTTTTTGAAGCAGAACATCAAAAAATATGACTTTACAGGGAATAGAATCAGATCCAAAGGGGATAAGAGCAACTAACCACTGAGTCATACCCTCCTGCTTTTTCTCAGAAACTATGAAAAAAGAAAAGAGAACAAAACAAACGCTGAAAAAAAGCATGTAGAAAAACAAGATGCCTTATTCTTCCCTTAAACCACCGTGTTTAGGTTCAGGTCAGCCTCCAATGGCAGTACACGATGATGGAACAAGTTGACCTTCTCTGGCATAGACATGATTTCTCAAGCAAATTAACCTTTTTCTCACCTACAGACAGAACAACAAAAACAAAACAAACAACCCATAAATCAACCAGTAAACCTGTTATTTTAGAAAAGACAGAGTAGTGAAGTAAATTCTTCCAATATACCCTTACATCATTCATACAGACAGAAAAACAATTACAAAGCAAATCAGATCCTTTTCTTTAATTGATTGCACTCAGAAGTTCTTTCCTCCAGAAGAAAAGTTGCCAAAAAAAAATAAAAATCAACCAGTATTTCAATTTCAGGCAGCAGTGAAAACATAACTGCCTCTAGATCACTGTTTTTCTTTCCAGCAGTCTCTACGCTACATGAAAGACATTAAAACAATCTGCTTTAATCCCTTCCAAAAACAAAGCTTCTAGATCTCACCTTGAGTTATTACCCACACATAAGAAAGCATTAAAAATGCAGCCTGGTGTTTTGGAGGGCTTTTTTGTGAATGTTTAGGGTTTTTTTTTTTTTTGGTTTATTTAAGTGTTCCCTTCTAGGGGAAAGGGGAAGACAAGCGCAACACGCAGCATGACATTCCATGCCAAGAAACAAATCTAGGGCAGCATTGGAGCTGGAGTGCGGGTAGGAAATCCACTGTGGGGTTCAGAAAGAAGTTAGAGGGAAGCAGCAGGTTAAATAAAATCTTCCTGCCACCTCCATGATCAACCTTGGCTATGCCCTAGTAAGTGACACTGAGCTTCAGCACGAGCTGGAGAGATCCTACTCCACAGCCATGACAGCTCTGAAACCCAGGCAGACATAGGCTAACTGAAGCAGAATCTAAATTAAAGCCATGGCAAGACTAGGGGTTTTTTTTCCACATTTAGTACAAAAAGCAGAGTCAATCCATACTGTTGGTGTGTGTTGCACTTGCTTAGTTTTGAATGATGCATCAATTCCAAGCGCTTGCCCTTAAAAGTCAGTTTGGTGCATTCAGGTCCAGCTGTCATCATGGTCTTCCTCACTAAGCAGCTGTCAGTCCCTGTCCCAGCATCTCAGGCCAAACACCACTGAAAATAGCCCCATGCACACCCTGGCAAGAAAAGCTTTGAGACACATGAAGCTGCCCAGCACTCTTCTCAGCTCCTTCCTGCAGATTTTCCCCAGAGGAAACCCTCGCCCCTTAACACAAACTCAACCTGTCACACCACCAACGCTACGCCGTGCTGGAACAGCGATAAGATTGATTGCCCTGTTTTCAGCACAGGATTGCTGTGGCTCAGTGATGTAAGGACATTGGAAAGAGGAAAACACGTTGAAGTCAGGTCTCTCCATCATTGGAGATTATCTGGCTAAGTTATAACAAATTTGCATCCCTAATTAAGGAGGGCTTTGTGGAAAAGCTGGACTTCCCATCCCTCTGTGCTTCAGAGGCTGGGGAAGATACAGCTCTAGCCCCTAGAAAAGCAGTTGGGAGAAAAAGAAGCTTTTTTTCCTCATGGCCCTTCACTACAATTCCAAGTAAAATTTCTCATTGTGACATGTCCAGTCTCTTCCTGTAATTTGCTCATCTTTTTTCCAGGTACAGCTTCTGTCCCCATCTTGCACACAGCCTTGCCAGTTATCCCAGACTACGCCTTTAATTGCTTGCTCTTGTCTTCTAATTAAAAAGATGCAAAGATCTGGATTGAAATCCTATGGAATTACCTGACATCAAGTGGACTAAGAGCCAAACCCAAAAATATTTTTACTGTATCAAGTACCCGATTTCAGGTGCCAGCATACTTTGGCTAAGTTGGATGTCAAAACAACGACTAAAATACCCAGGCAAAAGCCACCAGAAAGTGCTAATCCTTCTACTGGAGAAAGTTCATCATGATGAGGTTATGTTACAGCTGTGGCACAGATACCGTATAAATTTTCTTAAATTATATTCCACTAAATGATTATCCATTAAGTGAAAGAAGTAGCTTCTGCACTAAAAGCTTTAGTACTCAATATAACTAATGATACATTAAAGCTGGCCATGTAAATAAGCAAGATGCGGGTTGATCTGATTTTGCACTTTACTGAATAAAGTGACAGATTAATCAATTCAAATACACTACAGAAATATTTATTTGTAAGAACCATCGGTTACAATTAGAGCTTCCCCCCCTCCAAACATACTTATTCGTGAAGAACACTTTCAATTTGAACTGAAAGCACGCATTCTGATTGCAAATTTTCACTTGAGATTAATCGCCAAAATAAAAAAAAAGATATTTAAATTATTTTCATTTAATACAAGAAATTTCCTTTGCTGCCTTGCTGGGGGAAAAATGCAGTAGGTGGAAGATAAAGAAAAAGTAATGAAGGTAAAGATGTTTTCATGTTGCATTTTGTAAAAAAAAATACATTAAGATAGATCGTTTACTCTGCTTGAAAGTGTTTCTTGAAAGCACTTTGCATTTCAATTGTATTTTCCAAAATATACGTACTCAAATTATGATGAACAAACAAATGCAATCATTTCACAGAGAGGAGGAGGAATGCTACATAAGAAACACAACTTAATAAGCCATAACATTGATGAGGTCAAAGTCAATACATTATTAGATGTGTTAATTACATATAACACAAGGCCTAAAGATATGGAAGAAGACGACAGATACATTCAGAAAGCTTCAACCAAAGAATCAATATGAAACAGCACCAGCATTACAGAGAAGTACATTTAATGGAATGAACCATCAGGAGCTTTCAAGAAATAGTTTCTCATGTCTAGACAAGTCCAGAGCCCATCTCCTTCAACTCCTCTGTATTGACTAACATGGAGACTTCATGCTTACCAGTGCAAGCTGGCTTCTAAAGGGAGTTTATGGTAGTGTTGTGACTGTAGTTGACACTCCAGTATTTGTGGTGAGACCCACATCCTAGTGTACCTCTGGCAAGTGCTGCTTTCCCCCCTACTGTGGGTTCCTCCTGTGTTGCTGATCACTGGTTCCAGGGTCAGCATCACAGATGTGGCTGACCAACAGTGACTGCCACAAGCCACTGTCCTCTCCTGACAGCCCGCAGATGTCTGGTAGGAAAGCCAGTCCTCAAAAATGTGGCGTTTCTGATGATTCCTGCTGCTGGGTCAGAGCTGTCTTCACAATCCACCTGAAGATGCTTCATCCATGGCTTTATAGAAGCCCCAGAAGTAGAGTGCTTGGCCACCCACTGAAAGATTTTTGCGTCCAAGAAGTCATGCAGCAGCCAGTCTCCCTGCCTTTGCCAGTTGCTGTTCCTGTCTCATCTCTTTGGCACAAGTCTCACTGGACCCATCAGGTTGTCACCGTGTTTGCTGAGCCACATGTTGCCTGACGGATGAGGAGTCTGTGTTTGTAGGGTGGAAGTGATTCTTTGGTGCTAATTTATCTGTTCAAGTGCCTCCTGTGCAACTCAAGACCACTGCAAAGTCAAACCCTGGTCCAGTTGGTTCTCAAAGCAATGGGTTAGATGGGCTGATGCAATTTTGTCTTAAAAATAATCCTAACATAATCCAACTAACTGCTTCACTCCTTCCCCAGGAACACAGCCCACGATCACATCTTCTTTATGGCAGGAGTTGCCAAAACCTTTCACAGGGAGCCCTGGGCCCCAGGTTTAGTGGTGGGGAACCCCCAGTGCTGCTGCTGCATAGCTCCTCCACACCTGGCAAGCCAGCACCAGTGCTGCACCTGCTTTGCTTTCCCCTCATCATTTTTCTATCAGATTCATCCACTTAGGTCTGGACACCAGCTCAGAGGAAGAGGACAGCAGCAGCCCAAAGGCCAAGAGCGACGCTCCTCATGGAAGGAAAACAATTTTAGTTGCGACCAATTACTTAGTTGCTCAAACTTAAGCAGGTGCTTAAATGTTCAGCTGAGACCATGTCCGAGTGAAAGGCTAAAATTCAGAGAGGAGATGTAAGCAGCACTTGTAGATGTGAAGAAATTATTTCTTTACTCCGCACAGTCCTACAACAACTCCTGGCTCCAAATACTATTTTCATCATCTGATGTACGCAGGGAAAGATGATAACTTTGTAAGGAGCAAGGCTTCTCTAACAGCAGTCACGATGCAAGTGTGGGGGACAACCAGGACTGCAAACTAAGGATTTCCCTGGGATTAATGTTCAACTAAGCTAGAAAACAGGTAGATTAGATTTTAGCAGAGCAAAGTTGGGAGACTAAGCACAGGGTGAAATTCAACATGATAAAGCTGGGAAAGAGAAAGGACACAGAGGAAATAGAAAGTGTTCAAAGATAAATTAACACTTGCCCAAGGGTGATGCAGAACCACCTCACGGTAATTGCACAGGGAATGTTCAAGTTGGTTTTTCTATTTTAAAGTCGGTGTGAAGGAACATAGAAATGTAAAAGTAATCAACAGTGAGGAGAAAAAAAAGGCAGACAGGAGTTATAAACCATCAAATACAGAGCAGGATTGGAACAATTGCATAATGAAGTTTAGAGCATAAAAAGTGATAAGAGAAGCCAAGGCAGCGAATAAAAGGAAACCTTACAGGGAGGTAAAGTAAAATTAGAACAGTTTTCAGGCACCATGCAGAAACAAAAGGCTGGGAAAGCAGTGCAGGGATCTGCCAGAGCTAGGGCAAGATATTATCCAAAGAAGTGACCGTGTTAAAAGACTGAAGTATTGCTTTAGGATTTGGAAAGTAACTGAGATTTATTTCTTCTATGCTGTCATCTTTTGTGAGAAGGTTTAAATCCCAATGTGTTTTCTGTACTGCTGTTAATTAACATCCTAAGGAACCTTCCAGGCAGCTTGATGATGGCTGCTGGGCAAACATCTGCAACAAGCTGACCTGATCCTGAGGACAAGGTGACAGGCAAACATGACCCTTTGCCAAGAGGTCTCCTAACCTCGGTGCGCTCGGGCAGCCACAACCATCAGCAGGCACACACAGGCCTGCCAGAATCAACACTTCCTAGGGTAAGTCCTGTTCTCAAAGTCCTAACATGAAACAGGTTCCCAAGCAACAGCCTTCAGAAGTGGGCAAAAGAAATATTGATAACTTCACAGAAAGAAGCTGCAATTAGGCTGCCCTGCCAGTTCACAACCCCAACTGGAAAGAACGGAGTTTGCATTTCACTCTGAAGTCACTAAGTTCCTCCCTGATGGAAGACCTCCAAATTCATGGACTGATGCACATGACCTTACAGGTCAGGTAGACATTTCCTGTCTCCCAGGGGACTCCATGCATGTAATAAGGTGCACTACAGATGTTGGCCATATTTTCTTCCTTAGGCCTTCGCAAGGCAGAGCTCTTCATTCTCAGAGCCCAGGTGGAGCTTAACCAAGAACACAGGCAAGTTTGCACACATGCTACCTCTGACCCAGCAATGAGTCTTCTGCTACTGCCCCACATCAGCCAAACCACTGCCTGGCATCTACCACAAGCTGCACCCCAGCCACATTGGGGTTGGAGGTGTCGTCTTTGGATAACAGCTCACATCCTTTAGTTGAACAGCATTTTCTTCACTGTAGAGCTTGAAGGACGCATTCTCCCTGAATTTAAGATGCTGTTTAAACCTCTCCCTTCATTCACATAAGCTCTTCTATTAAAGTAACACTCTGCAGAAATAGACTCACAAGAAGCAGTGACCAAGTCATGGGGACTGGAACCCTCACAACAGATATTTGGAAGCCAGCCAGGGATCAAGCATCTCAGCGAGACCCGCTCCACACATCAACCTGCCTGCCCAAGTCTAAAGCAAGTATCAGTGGTTTTATGCTCTTCTCCGGTAGTAAATACATCAACAGAAGACAGAAAGCAGAAATAGGACAGAACTGGTAGATGTGGTTCACTGTGCTTATTATTTGACCTATAGGTGGTAGTCAGGCCCTCCTGCTTACAGATACAATATGTTTTCCTCTCTTCTGTAAAGGCACAAGGGGTAATTTAGTCATTGAGAACATGCAGGTTTACATTTCACATGCCAAACTCACATGGTAGCCTCACACAGGATTCAAACACTCAAAGCAGTTCTCTGAAGATCCCCCATCCCTCTCTCTCACCCAGTGCCGGGCATTATTCACAGGGACAGATGCTGAGCCTGTTCCAGCAGTTACTCCCCAAGAACCACATCTGCTCCATGGCTCTCCCAACAGGAGAGAGCAGGACTCTAAACTCATTAGCACTGGTGTTTATCAGGTTGTCCTTGTTGTACTTTGAGCCTCAAGGTGATTTAAAAAAAAAAAATCAGAGAAGCATCTTTGTTTCAATATCTTGGGTTTACAAGTATTTCAATTACTAAGAACCAGAGAGAAGCTGCAGATGTTTCGTGCCATATGAATCTTTCTTTGAAGTGTAAGAAAAGAAAGAAAAAAGAAAAAAAAAACACAGCAAGTCTATTTTATTGCTTACCTCAGATGCTTTACTTAAAAAAAAAAAGTGAAGCTACCTGCCCTGAGAGGTCTGTATCTTCCTTTCTGCTGCCACTAGAGGGAGAAGCCTATTCCTGGCATCTCATGGCTTCTAGGCTATTTTTGGAACAGAATCGGAATTATTTCTGTTACGCGGAAAAAAAAAAACATTTGTCCCTCTGCAAGAAGCACAGAGAACACAAATGGAGAGCCTCTAAAAATGAAGTGGGATAAACGTTTCCCCACCACCATCCTCAAATCAACTCCAATTACAATCCTCAAACCTTGTGCATTTAAACACTGCTGCGATTGTTCTTCTTTGCTAGCGATACAAATCCTTCCACTGTGTTTACTCCCATTGCATCCAGGGCAGGGGAGGCCAAACAGGAAGAAAGGAGAATACTGGGTTTCTATCGATATGGAAACAAAGGATGTTTTCTAGTGGCTTAAGCTAATTCTGATTGAAAAAAAAAAATATAAAATTTTCTATTAGCTGGAAGAAACACTGGAAATTCATTCTGGACTGAAAGAGATCCCAAAGTAGTATCTAAATAAACTAAAAAGGCTGGAATTCTGGATTCACAACTCCCCTTCTCTTATTTTAATTCACCAAAAGATTCCTATTGATGAATACTTCTTACATCACTATATTTTAAACACTTGACCTAATAATGATTGCTTTTGGTAAGTATTTATAGCAGTGACAAGATCATTCCACTGCTGTGGAAAACATCTTTGCCAAACATTTTTAAACATGGGTGCAAAAACCTTTTCCAATAAAATTCACCCTCTCTGCCTAAATAGGGAGCCTCAAACATGCTGAATAACCACTGAAACATGCCTTCAAATATGGGCTGCTGCTGGCCACCATTGAGCAACCAGACCTGGCTTCATGACACAGAACATAGCATTCGGCAGGGGGGGAAGGGTCCTTTTCACAGGCAAAAAAGGCAGTTTGCAGATTTAAGGCTTGACCACATTCTTTCTGAGATACTCAGTGGCCCTTTCCTCTCCAGAAAAAAGAGGCAACACTGACCCTTTAAGGTCATGAAAAATGAATCTTTGCAAATCTTAGCCTTAACTGAGCTGCAGGTGCAAATGATGCCATATTCCTGGAGAAAAACTTAACCCAAACCCATTCCTTCCTATCCTTTAAAAGCTGTTGCACAGGGGTTCTCTTAACTAATCGCAGGATAATTTCATTTAGAAGGGGGCTCTGAAGGCTCTTTGGCTGAACTCCTTGTTGAAAACAGGGCTAACTTCAAAGGCAGAGCCTCTTCTGTTCAAGATTTGGGTATTGACTTCTCCACTGCAAGGACACACTGGTGACTCACATTCAGCTTTTCCACCAGGAACCACAGGTCTTTGCCTGCAAAGCTGCTTCTCAGTCAGCCTCTGGCCCATATGGCTTCATGGAATTACTCCAAACCAGGTGCAGGACTGTCTGTGATGACCTTCAGGAGGGTCAACAGCTCTTTTCTCCAGCCTGCCAAGACTGCTGGAGGGCAGTCCCATCCTTTCACTTAATGACTGCTTCCCCAAGTTAGGTGTCAACCCCACAGCCATCTCACGTCTCCAGAGCCATAGATCCTTTAGACAGTGTTCCAGGGCCAGAAGACTGGCCAAACCAACACAGATAGGAAAAGCTTTTCTTGATTCGTCTGTCCCAACCTCCTGTTGCAGTGGCCAACGTTAGCACCTAATCCCTATATCCATAGGATTTCACCCTAAAGAAGCTTAAGTACCTTGCCTACGGTTTTGACTGGAAGATTACCAGTCACCATTTGCTCTTTTGTCAGACTGCCCCCTATAGCTCAGACATTATTAGCTTCATGTTCTCCATCACCACATGCAGCCCAAGCTCTGCCTCTCCTCACCATGCACTAAACCATGAAAACCTTGTGTCATGGTTTAACCCCAGCTGGCAGCTCAGCCCCACACAGCCTCTGGCTCTCTCCCCCCACCCAGTGGGATGGGAGAGAGAATTAGAAAAAATACCTCATGGATTGAAATAAAGACAGTTCAATAGGACGTAAAAGGAAGAAAATAATAATGGCTAATAATAATCATCATAAAATAATTAGAAAACACAAAACAGGTGATGCACAATGCAATTGCTCACCACTCAACAACCAGACAGTTCCCAAGCAGTAGTCCCTGGCCAGCTTTCCCCCCAGTTTATATACTGGGCATGACACCATATGGTATGGAATATCCCGTTGGCCAGTTTGGGTCAGCTGTCCTGGCTTTGTCCTCTCCCGAGTTCTTATGTCCTTCCAGCCTTCTCACTGGCAGGGCACAAGAAAGTGAAAAGTCCTTGACTTAGTAGAAACATCTACTTAGCAACGGCTAAAAACATCAGCGTGTTATCAACATTAATCTCGTGCTAAGTTCAAAACACAGCCCTGCACCAAATACTAGGAAGAAAATTAAGTCTATCCCAACCAAGACCAGGACACCTTGTTATTCTGATTCTCATACAAATAATAATTATTAAAAAAAAGAATGCAAGCTGAGCAAACCAACTGAAGGCTTCCACCTCCAGAGGTGGACACAGAGGCATGGAGAGGAGCAACACATCCTCCCCCACTGGCTCCACACCTGGGGAGCCAAAGCATCAAGTAAAACAAGCCTTTCTCTCCCTGCTGCTTTACTCCATGCTCTTTCAGACCATCTGCAATACCTCCCTCATTGAATGTGAGGTCACTTCAGCACTGTTTCCATACAAGAAACTGGAAACTGGAATTGGTGTTAGAAGTTTTAACCCACACCCCATCGTATCTACAGTATTTTGTTGTCATTGTTGTGAGGATGACAGGGCTTGGGATTTAAAAGCTGCAGCTATATTTGTTTGATCCAAGTGATTTTCTTCTCCTGTGATGGTTTCAGATTGGAAAGCTTAAGACAACATTTCAGATTTCCCCCCCTCTTTTGTGTGAGTGTCTATACACATATATATAAAAGAGAAAACATTGCACAGTCAATTTTCCTTTCTGAAAGGATTTCCACCAGCCTCAGAGTAACAACATATGCAAGACGTATGTCACTCAAACATTTCCTTTAACAGCAAAGTTTGTGTCAAAATCTGTTCTGAAGCAACTCTCCAATGTGTACTTCATATAACCCTGAATTACAGGTTAGGCTACATTTTAAGTATGAAATATTAAGTGAGATCATAATAGTTAAATCACTGCATTGTCATTCCAACACTAACTCAGGTTGGCAGAGCTCACGCTCGATGATGTCACCATTTATACCTTGCTGCAGTTGCGAGCAGAGCCCAGTTCGCATAAATTACCTTCGATCGATGACAAGCATTCACATTTTTTATTTTATTAATTTTTTTTTTTTTATCTCGGAGGGCACTTGGAATTATCAGTTGCTTTTTAGTGTTTTAAAACTGCATACGGGTGAGTTAAGTGGCAGGTTAAAAATATACTGCAGTGACAAACTGCAGAAGCATGTCCAGTGTGCTGGAAGCTGAAGGGACTGGAGACGACAAGCACCCCTCACAGGCAGCAACGCTTTGATAATGTCCAAAAAACACCATCCAATTTGCAGGTTGGAAAGACTATCAAAGCCTCGCCTTGAAATACCAAGGACAAGCTGTAGGATGGATTTCACCATCCTTCCACACATTAAACACTGTCCCACTTTGCATCAACTCCCACTGAAATAAATAACTCAAGAACTATGCAACATAAATAACAGCAGAATGGGTAGGAGAAAAAAAATCATCTCTCCAGCTTCTAAAAATACCTTCCTTTTGGCTAAGTTGTTCCTTTATGTCTTTCCTTGAGAAAGCAGTGATGAACAGAATACTGATCAGGAATCACTAGCAGAGGCTGCTTCAGGAGCATCATTAAGAGGCACATTTCTCCCACAGCCTTTTGCTTTTCAGGCAGAGGAGAGGGTATTTTCCAGACCTTTTTTCTCAAGGTTGGAGCAGCAACTACCCACTCCTGCTCTTCTTCATCCATTCAGCTTTCTATACTCAAGATGTGCCTCTCAGCCTAGGAAGCTGGCCCAGCTTCTGAGCTCCAATGGGAAATCCAGCACACCCCCAGCACCAGGAACTGCCAGCAGGACCTACAGACACGTGTGGAAGGGAAGCTGCATTTATCTGGTCTTCAACAGTCCTTCACCGAGTCATCTCTTAACACTGTGTCATTAATTCTTACATTCACAAATACAATGGTCACATCTTGACTGGAGTTAAACTGAGGAACACCCATCCTCACTCTGCTCCATTTTTACAACAAAGCTTCATGGATCAAGGGAAGCTCTCTCCACATCAGCAAGTTTTGAATCGGGCACGGCCACCCCAATTTCACACAAATAAGCTCTACTCCACTGCTTTGAGAGCTTTTTCATGGTTTGGCCCTACAGCAGAAGAGACTTTAAAGCAATTTTGTACTCTTTAATATGCAAACTGATTTTCAAAGGCATTTAGAGAGGGACATCACCATCCTCTCCTCCCCTGCATTGAAGCCACTAAAATCTGCAACGCTGCTGAGACTTCTCCCAGAGGCTGCAAGGTGAATGGGAGGTTTGCTTCTCCGTACAACACCCTGAGCTCCTCTGGAGGAGGAGCTTGGACAACCACAACACCTTGTCGTCCCACACGGCAACATTGTCCAAATTCCCCGAAACATATGGAAAAGGAGGAAAAATGTCTGCGCTGGTGGTGCCTGAGCTCTATGGGCTGGGATGGGAGTGACAGGAGTCGAAAGCTGCGCTAAGCACACGTTTATAACCAAATACATGGACAAAAGGTCAAATCAAAGACTATCTGCACCCGAGGTTTATTTCAGGACCCCTTCTACTAGCACTACTAGGGGAGCCACAGCTCTTTCAGAAACAAGCTGTTCCTGCTATTGCTGGCTTTGGACAAAAAGCACACTGCTGCTAACCTCTTACGTAAAGTGAGCAGGCAAACAGCTGAATTGCTGACCCCTCCTGGCCTTTTCCCTAGGATTTGTGGGGTTGCACAAAGAAGCCAACATTTTACATGCAGCCCTCGACGGAGTTCGGAATTGTGCAAAAACCCTGTTTGGAGTGCACACTCTTAACCCAATTGTTTGCATATAATGTTCCTCCTCCCGGACACCAAACACTGTAGGTCTCTGGGTTACTTTATTTTTTTTATTAAGCTGCTTAGCCATACACAAATTCAAAACCCTGTATATCCCTCCAGTGCCATTAACATCGTGATATAAGTTACAAGCCCACAGTCAGGGGCATGCCTCTGTTACAGTCCATCCTCTGTTTTTCATCTGAGCACTCAGACCTCAGTAGATAAAAGCTCCAGAATTGTAAAATGCTTCTTGGCTACAGACATACAAGTTTTCTGCAACTGAATGTGAGGAGCAGCAGCGCAATGCATCAGGTTTATTTTACGGGTGGGAGATATTTAGCAGGAGCAGTTGACTCAGACCAAGTTTTGAATAAACAATTCTCACCCTCCTTACTTGCAAATTGAATAATAGGTGTTTATAGACTTCTGTTAACCAGCAACAGATAAAGAAATGTCATTTCCCTCTGAATAGAGAACCATGGGTAAACCTCAGGCACAAGGTGCCAGCCTGCAGTAGAGCAGCACCTTTCCATTAAACTTTCCCTGCCCAGCAAACCCCAGTGCCTCCAGCTGCCTGCCCCTGTTAGAATAGTTATGACAACTCAGACACACCAGTGGAAGCAGGCACTGCAGCAGAGGATTTCAAAGACCACACGCTACCTGTTACCAATGCACTGGGTGTTTTCAAGCATCCCTAAGTAATCAAGCCTTGCACCTCAGAGGATAGAAAGCGCGAGCGATCCAACAGCCCGACTGGGATATTTACACAAGCTGAGGATGAAAGCACAGAACACCACAATACTCCAATTCAACAATAACAAAACAGCATTCAGGCAGAACAGCCGGCACAAAAATCACCATTGTACATTTGCTTTCCAGCCCTTGGAGCTGCTAAAAACTACAGTATACACCATTCTGTCCTCTTCTGCTACACTAAAATCCTACCTTTGTGGTTTTGTTTTAACGCAAAGACACACTAATTGTTGTGAACGCACAAAGTATTACCTGGAATGACACTCCAAATGCAAATTAAAGGCTCTGTAAAATCATTGTAACGCAAGAGTACCATGGTTTATTAACAGCAGATTTGCAAGGTTAATTTTCAATTATGTATTTCTTATTAGTTTCCTAGCTGTCTTGCTATTATTAAATTTAAAGAGGAAGATACTTTCAATGTGTCCAGCTTCTGTGGCATTATTACTGATAATTATTCCTATTTTCCAATTTGTGTTACTCTCGTGTCTTGCAAAATTTGTAATTAATGAGCAAATAATTATAGCAGCACTTACTAGAGCTGCTTTCGTTAAAGCTGTGTCAGCTTTTGCATTAGGATCCCCATTTTTCAAGGGTTTATAACTCAAGCATAAAAATTCACTCTGGGCAGAGCCTTGTCAAAAGAGCTGTCTGCTGAGAGTGATTTTTTTGGTTTTAAATGTTTCTAAGCTGCATTATTTGTTTCCTTTTATTAAGTTATGGACATTTAAAAAAAAAATCTTAAACTTCCAAGGATGTTAAGCTTATAGCTCTCCATTTTTGTATGCTCCAACATCTCTGAAATAAAGACATTCTATTTTTAAGGTGAAGGCATTCACCTTCAGAAATATGAAATAAGATGCCTCAGCATCTCCAAAGACCAGAACCAAGTTTTGAATGCCTGGTGGTCATTAGCTTTACAAAATAGACACAGAAGAGAGCTTGACATTCAGGGATGTTTATGCTGATCCCGACCAGCTAAGCATTCATGCACATACTCAATTAAGGCACATGAGTGGTCCTTAGGAGTCAACAGGCCCGTCCACACTCCCCGAGATGCACACGCATTCACTGCCCTGATTCAGCAAAACAAAGCGGTCCTTTTGACGCGAGTTTTCGGCTGTCCCCATTCACTGCACGCTGTTGTCCGTACGCTTGGGAAAACTGAGCATCACGGGGCTCCAGTCTTCAGGATACTGAGGACCTAGCAGCCCTTAAACTCACAGAGCTTAAAAAAGGCTCAGCACCTTCTTGGCAAGGTGCTCAGCATCATGGCTGGTGCCAGGATAAGACTTACCGCAAGCCTGCTTTGTCTGGAAGAGGAAAGTCCAAGGAGAGGAGCAGCAGATTCCAAAACACAAGGTTTGCTCAACGCCCCCCACACTCTACCATGAAATAAAACTCGATTTGTGACAACTCTAGAGCAAGCAGGTTCTGCAAAATTTAGGCACTACAGGACAGCTCCTCACAACTGTGTCCTCTAAACATCCAACCTGTTTGGTCATCCAGAAAGCACCAAAGGCAGCCCTTCATCACTGCCTGGTCTTCCCTTTGTTTCCTGCCACTAAAAGCTGTGGAGCAGTCACCTCACTCAAGGGAGGCCACTCTTGGAGCCATTTGACCTCAATACTGAATTTAAATAAGGCAAAACCACTGTAATTCAGTAAACAGGGAAGAGCACCAAGTCCACAGTGCTGGGTATACCAGCTTTAGTTTATAAAATATAAACTTTAAAGAGCGGGGAGGGATTAAGACAATTTCGGCAGCAAACCACCCACAAAAAACACCCACTGTGTGGGAAACACAGCCAGGGACAAAGCAAAACCAGAGAATGAGAAGACCTACCTGAACCAGCCCCAGCAAGACATGGAAAGCAAGGTCTGCCCTTTTGAAGACCCAGGCAACTTGTCCCTCCAGCCCCCTTAGCAGAAAAGGGAGGGGGAGGCTCCATGCACCTTTTATTTACTTTCCTTTAACAACCATCAGCTGAGGCTCTTCACACCCTCATTTGGTGTAATTATCTCCTCATGGTTGAGTTAATTTCTAATGAGGAGAACCCAATTCTTAATCTATCAGTCAACCCAGAGCCACGGCACTGGAGCCTTTTACCACAGTGACTAAGGGGGGTGCAATTCTACCTTCTCCCTGGTGCCATTCTCATGACTAAGCTGTATTTTATAAGCCCATACTATCATTAGCCAACCCACCAATAATTTGCAAACCTCACCATATTACAGGAATGTTGATATCTTTATTTCTGCAAAGCACATACGCAGAGCCTGGTCCATATGCATCAGCCTGGCTGATGTTGTTAATCGATAATAAACCCTTGCCACACAAACCAGCTGTTCCTCCCTATGCTAGGTGCCTGTCTATCTTGCAGGTAAATATTTTCTCCTGCTGACCTGGTGTCATAGGCTTCCCCAGTTAAGACTGGTTTGCTAAATCTAGCCAGAGGAATCTGTGTGTGCTGATAGTCCCGAGTTGTTGATGGCCTCCCATTTTGACTGTAACCATGGTGCTGCTGGATTTATCATGGCTGCATGGCACAATGTGTATCTCATTATTCTTTCCTGGCAGCTTTGTATAGCTTTTATTTAGCTGTAAAAATAATTTACATTTCTTGAGCATCTGAATTAAAGATAAAACAGAAGTATGACATTGAGAGCTGGAGATTTTATGCAAATTTATTTATAAATATAAATCACATTTAGAAGGCAAAACTACACAAACGTCTTCTACAAATCACCCATCTCTTAAAGAAATTAATTCTTTACTTTTTTTAAGAATAATGCCTTAACATATTATCTACATAGTTGCAACATGAATGGAAACTCGGTAGAAAAATCCAAAGCGAAACTTGGGTAGCCTGGGTGGCCGATGAGATCAGTTATGTGACAAGGAATTTTCTCACTGCTATGTCACCGACTTGAAATTGCTCCAGGTCACCAGCCCGTGGCACTCTCTGTCAGCTGCTTCTGGCCTGGGATGAAATTCCAGCTCCACTGAAGTCACCAGTAAACTCTTGGTTGGCCTTACTGGGGCCATGACATTCAGCTGTGTGAAGTGACATCACGTGTCCACCTCATGGTGCTCATATACCCATGTCACACACACAACCCAAGCACCTGGTCCAAAAGCTGTGTTATTCAAATATTCCAGAACAACATTTCTGGGCAAATCCGAACACTTGTATCTAATTCCAATACACCCAAGCCTCATAAATCCAGGTGATTTTTATTGTCTTTTGGGATTTCAGACTGGTGGGGAATATGTTTTATAAAGTGGGTTAAAAGTGGGGGGAGATTTTCCTGACTATAAAGCTACTTTGAGCAAATAATTTAACAGTAGCTATTTTGATTTCCAAATGATCATAGATTTTGAATACAAATATGGCTTCATAAAATTTCTTCTCAAACTTTGGACAGTTTCTCTCTGCTCTAACCTCAGGCTTTTCCTTTTAGCCCCTTCTGGTGCTTGGTTATTTTAATATTATCTGCTCATACACATTATATTTGTGGGGAAAAATTTCAATGGTTGTTTTCTTGACTTTCCAATAAAATAATCCATATGGGGTTTCCATTTCCATGAACAGTTTTAGCATAATATCCCTTCTACTTGGTGAAAGCAGCATCCAAATCATCTCAAAATCTCCATGCTCCCCATCCTTCCACCACACCCAACTCTCCATTGTGCAGTCCTAGTCCCTTTGCACTTTATCCCAAAACAAAAAAGCATGGAGAATTGTTTCCTAAAGGGAAAAAAAAAAAAAACCAAAACACATAAAACTATTATTGCTTCATCAGCACACTCAGAAGGTGTCACGGTGTTGTGGGCAGAATATTTCCCCAAACCACATTAATGTTGATATTTGCAGGGTAGCAAATATCTGGTGAGAAGAGCAGGAGAGTGATGGCTACAGATGTTCAGCTTTGCATCATGCCTGGTGCTGGACCGAACGCATTCATCCGGGCATCCGAACGATGGAGGAGAAATGAAGAAATGAAAAAGAAAAAAAAAAAAAAGGTGTGTGATTGGGAAATGTTGTAATTAAGAAGAGCCAAGTTAACCGGAGACTGGTTTAACGAATATAAAATAGTTTTACATCTCAGGAGGGAATAATACTATTCCAACCTCAGACAGGGCCCGAGGCCCCAGTCACGAGGAGTTTATGTGCTTCGGTCCCACCGCAGACAATTGGATTTAAGCACATGTTGAAGTACATGGCTGAGCAGGGATGGTTTGTGAGATCTCTATAAAAGCACAACCTTCCATTCTCCCAAACCATATGGGTATGACTTCCCATATGGAGTGACAAAATAAAAATATATTCTAAAAATAGCTCTCAAAAAATGCACTGGCTGAAGGCTGCTTCCTGTGCTACAATTTGATTAGCCTTGTGTTTTATTTCTTCGGCAGCGATTTCAATTTATCTCTGATTTGGAGCATGAAACGCTGCTTTTATAGTTGTAAGCAGAGGAGAAAAAGGCATCCGGGAAACAAATATAGAGAGCTCTTCTGGCTTTATAGTAGCTGCAGGAACAAGTAAAATGATTTTGGAGCAACAGAAAACAAAGTGATGCTGGAGATGATCTATCTTTGCAATCTGTATTTAAGTTCCCTGTCAGCCCCTCCGCGAGTGCAGAATATTATATATTCTGTGCAGCTCCAAAGTAACCTAAAGGAGCCAAAAATTGTCAGTGCAGAAATCCCCTCGTGGAGATCTGAACTATATTGGCGTCTCAGGAAAGGTTTTTTCTAATATAAGCAGAGAAGGATTTAATTTAACGAGAAAATAAACTATGCTTAATGAAAACTTAAGGAATTGCAAACAGTTTTGTACTCCCCCAAATCTCTGTTAATCTC
>JAAGNO010010092.1:39910-53107 GCA_033439905.1 Ceryle rudis | reverse complement strand
TCTTTTCTCCTTTCTTTCTTCCAGGGGGGTATTGTCACTTGCTTTTTTTCTTTCATTCAAATTTAAAGAAAATTTTAAATTCAAGAACATTTAGAGATGATTCATGCAGGTTTCAGCCTACTGGCATTCCTCAGGATCATTTTAAAAGAAAATATGAGATACTGTGATTAAGCCAAAACTTGTGACCTTCAAGTTTGTTAGTCCTTGCATAATAAAGAGGTCCCTACCCAGAACACATATAAAACCAGTTCTTCTCAGGACTATAGATTTGTTTTTTCTGTCATCTTCTCTAAGAAAAGGAATATGAACAATCCCAGAATAATACATTGGGCAACTTTCACGAAACAGAACATCATCGCTAATGTTGATGCCATATTTTTGCAAAGCTCAACTACTGTATTTCGACCAGCTCCTACTTAAAATAAAGTTCATGTCACCAGGCACATTCTTCAACTAGTTTCAATTTCAAGTTCTCTCATTTTACAGTGTTTCAAATACAAACATATTAACCACCTTACAGTTACAGTTGCCGGGAGTTTGACTTCCAGCTTAAGATACATTTTCAGCTGGAACTTCAATAGGTTTTCAGGTGTCTAAAACTATTTCTGACACTTAACAGGTGAGAATGCCTTTAATGACACTTGTAGGAATTTCTAACTTAGAATTCCACAGAGCTCAGTCACTAAAACAGTAAGTGTTTTCAAAAGCTCTAAAAACTCCAGCAGTTACAGTCATTCAAAAGCCTTATCAAAATAATATTAATGGCTACTATGAGAACATTTTATGATGATGTCACTTGTTATGTTCATTTAATGTTTCTGCTAACTAAGAGAAGAAAAGAGAATTTCTTACTCTAGTTTATTTTGTATGAGTTTAATACTTTAATGAGGCTGCTAAATACTTCTACTAAGACAGTGGAAATATTTTACAGTTCATCAAATTATTCAGATGCATCTTCAAAAAAGTGATTGAATTAAAATGTTACTGTGGTACCTTTATATAAAGTGAAGTCAAAAAACCCCACCTTTAACTTGGTTGAAACCATCCTTTAAAGTACCAGAATATTTGGGGTTTTGTTTGTTGCATACATATTAATAGTTTCAAGATATTTTTTTCAGTGTTGCTGTATCTAGTCAGTTATTGAGGCCAAAAAAGTCTTCCCATTCAAGTCAAAGAGAATCTTTTTGCTAATTTGGAAGTGAGATATGTGAGATCTCGTATTCATTTAAGTTAATTGGAGCTTTTCCGGTTAAAGCCATATTCAAGTTATACTGTGAAAATAAAAATCCTCTAAAATGTTTAAATATGGTCATAGATTCAATATATAACTTAATAAAAATACATAGAGTAAATGAACCAGGGAACCACTGTGCCCCGAGCTAATGTTTTGACTGTGTAGCAACTATTGTTCAGAGATGGATCTCACAATTGTGAGAGAGTTTGCATACATTGAGAGAATAACACAGCATGTGAGCTAAAGTTATAACAGGATAAGATTAGTTGGTGTTCACCAACATGACAATCTATTTTTAATGGAACGTCTAGATTAGGAAATGCAATTTGCTTGGGTTTATGTACTTCTTGACAGAATATGGGCATCTTACCTGAAAGATGTAATTGTTTTTGTTTCTCTCTGTTTCATGCCTGATATAATTTTCAAGCAGAAGAGAACTAGGGCTAAAACATATTAACTCTTTTGACATTAAAAGTGTACACTTAGAGACACGTTTTTGAACTCTTAATACTGTACAAATAAAATGTGTAGGGCACTTTACAGTAATGAACATGCATTAACTCATGTAATTAACTCCAGCACTGCAATGCTTTACATGTATTTGTAAGTAGTATATAACTGAATATATAAGTATAGTATATATATATATTGTAGTCATATACAGGAAAACCATCACATTCTGGACTCTCATGGAACTATTCTGATGATAGGCACTGAAATACATATTCTTACCTAAGTTACTTCTTCACAAACAAAAAAAAAGGTGCAGAAGGCCAACTCTGTAAATTCATATAACAATATAATAATAAGCTATGACCTTTTATGTATCTGGTGCTGAAAATGGGATAGATTAGTGAAAGAAGATCATCAAAATGATGCTTTGAGAAGAAGCTGTTCTACAAAATATCAGTGATGATCTTCTGGAATTCTGTTGCATGGGGAAAAAATGCAGTGCCTAAGGTTTGGAGGATTTCAAAATTGTGTGCAGTGAGCTATATTTAGAATAAAAATGTAATGTGATATAAAATACCTCTTTATATGTATATTAGAAATCTGAAATTAATGCTGTTGATTCTCAGCTCTGTTGCCTTTAGAAACTGTCCCTGACACCTATTTAAAACTGAAGTCCACAATTATTAAAAAAATAGTCTGTAGTCATAATGTGACTCAAAACTGATTTGTGTGCAAAAAGAGAGCTGTTTTTCCTCAAAAGTACATTCTTAAATAAGAGACAGTTGGAAATAAAAGGCAAACTGCACCTTGAAGTGAAAGAACAAGAGCAGATGTCCTTTAGCTGTGTGTTTTATTGATTTATAAACACTCAGTCAGGCTACCTCATCTCTGCAGAGTAATTTAGATATGGGAAAATATCTGTGAAATATATTGATTGCATTATTGATTGAAAAGCCAATTGCTGTTGCACTCCTGTTTTACCATTTAAGTCCTGACACATTTTGACATATGAGCCAGCTGCGACTACTGCCTTGATACTGCAATGAGATAATGTGAAAGCTGTCATAACCACTTCTGTGTCAGCAGCAAAATTTACAGTGTACTACTGCTGCTATTTAGCTTGTTCCTTAACCACCTGAATAATTAGGGTTTGTTAAAGCTTTGGCTTCTGCACATTTGGTTTATATATGTTCTGGTTTTATGTTTCCTTTCACACTGGACTGATACATCATGAACAAAAGGAATCTAGAAACTAGGCTGTTATTATTCAAAGCTTATACACATGGGGATGATTGTTTCTGCTCAAATATTTTTCTCCTCTCCATGAGGAATTTGGATTTTAGAACATTTCACAGGGGAATTCTCACTTGTTTCCAGATCAGTTTACACTCAGCAGCAATAAATCAAGGGCAGACAGGAAAAAATCCTCTACAGCCTATTAACAACTCTGTCATTTATTTTGAAATTTAAAACTGTAGAAAATATAATGAAGGCAAAAACATATAGCAACTTATTTATATTTTTCATGTTTGAAATTTATTTATCCATCCATCTGTGGATGAAATTAAAATGGATAAACATACAAAAACATTTTTTTGAGCTCTGATACTTAATAAAAACTTCCTCATAAAATGCATCCTTAAAGAACAGAAGAAAAATTTCCATTGCCAGATCCACATTTTAGTATGGCACAGAGTAAACTATACAGTTTAATCACCTTCATTCATACTCTTATTAGTGAAACAATAAGGCCTCTTCATAGCAGATTTAACTCATTTCTTCAACAATACAGTCAATATAGACTATTTTTTTTTCCTAAGGAGGCTTATTATGCAGTTCATTCATGCCATCTCTTGTTTATTTTGAGCTGTTTATTTCATGATCTTTTGACCAGATCCAGACCTTCAAGTGTAATCCATGTGGGACTTCTCCTGTGTCCTGACAGAATGGCATTGATTTAGATGGATTCTGTACACACTCTAGGTTGTACCTGGGTGGATCTCACAGCAGGACTGCATTCTAGCTTGCATATTTTTCATCACAATACTTGTATTTCTCCCCAGGGTACCAGATGAACTATAAGCAGTCCCTAGACCTCCTATTTGGAGGGGCTTTCACACTCTTTTTGTATCGTCTTTTTTTGTTTTTGAAAATGAGGTATGACCAAAGCTGCTATTCCGTAATTTCTCTTCTCTAAATGAAGTGAGCAACACACAATACATTTGCTTATTTAATTGGAATAGTCAGATGAAAATTACTTACATACCAGAATTGTATTGATTAGTTAGCAGGTGGAAATGGCACATACGAAGAGTCTGCAAAGCAACTTTCTTGATATTTCTCTTGAAATTAGTGTTGATCATTGGATTATGTTATGGATGGTCATGTATTTCATACTTCAGAACACATACATGGAAAAATTCCTTTACAAAACAATGCAAGGTTAAACAATAACCAGAAGTAGTGTTTGATTCTTTTCCTTAGTGAAATAGTATTAATTATCAAGTTGAAACAAAATAGAATTACAGTATACAGTAGCAATACTAATATTTTCAGTCATTGCATTTTGACATTATTATTCAAAATAAAATTCCAGCTTTGAATTATATTTGGAAACAAAATTAAGGAAGATACAAAACATTTTCAGTTTCTCTTGCTTTGTTTTTGAACATTAAATGAAGTGGTAATTCCATGTAAAGAAAGGCTTATCAATGTTCTCTACTAAATTCACTGGGTTTGACTTTATATTTTAGGTATTTGAGATTTTGTATTGTTTTGTAAAGTGGTGGGTTCACACCAGTAAGACACTCACACTGACTCTCACTCACTCCCCTCTAACATACAATGCAGAGAGGAGAGAAGGAAGGCCGGAAGACTCATGGATTAAGATGATAATTATTAAATAGGGAAAGAAAAAACTGCATGCAGAAGCAAAGGAAAAAGATTAATTAATTCACTACAATCTATGAGTGGGCAAATATCCAGCCACTTCCAGGGCCTCAGTATACTTAACAGTTGCTTGGGAAAACAGATACAATAACCATGAATGTTCCCCTTTCCTCCTCTTCCTTTCTGTGAGGTTTTATTGCTGAGCATGACATCATATGGTATGGAATATCAATTTGGTCAGCTTGAGTCAGCTGTCACAGCTGTGTCTCCTACTAACCTCTTGCCCACCCCAGCGTCCTCACTTTGGTTGAACGCTGGGGTAGAGATAAGTGTTCGTGCTGTGCAGGCACTGTTCAGGAATGGCCAAAACACTGGTGTGTTATCAACACTGTTTAGCCACAAATGCAAAACACATAACAATTCCAGCTGCTGTTGTCATAGAATCACAGAATGGTAGGGACTGGAAGGAACCTCTAGAGATCACAGTCCTACCCCCCTGCCAAGGAAGTTTCACTTAGACAAGGTTGCACAGGAACATGTCCAGGTGGGTTTTTAATATCTCCAGAGACTCCAGCACCTCTCTGGGCAGCCTGTTTCAGTGCTCTGTCACCCTCAAAGTAAATAAATTTTTCCTCATGTTGAGGTGGAACTTCCTGTGTACTAGTTCGTTCCTGTTGCCCCTCATCCTATCACTGGGCACCACTGAAGAGAGTCCTTTTAACATCTTTAGATAGTGATAAGCATTGGTAAGATCCCCTCTCAGTCTTCTCTTCTCCAGGCTAAACAGACCCAGGTCTCTCATCCTTTCCTCATAAGAGAGATGTTCTAGTCCCCTAACCATCTTCAGAGCCCTCCACTGGACTATCTCTGGTAGTTCCCCCTCTCTCTTGAATGGGGCAGTCCAGAACTGGACACAATACTCTAGATGTGGCCACACCAGCGCAGAGTAGAGAGGGAGGAAAATCTTTTTAATGCACCCCAGGATACCATTGGCCTTCTTGGCTACAAGAGCATAATGCTCTCATAGTTACCCTCTTGTCCACCAGGACTCCCAGGTCCTTCTCCATAGAGATGCTTTACAGCAGGTCAACCCATACTGTACTGGTGCATGGGGTTATTCCTCCCCAGGCACAGGACTCTACACGTGCCTTTGTTAAACTCCATTAAGTTCCCCTCCACGCAACTCTCCAGCCTGTCCAGGTCTTGCTGAATGGCAGCACAGCCTTCTCCTATATCAGCTACTCCTCACATTCTTGTACCATCATTAAGCTTGATGAGGGTACATTCCATCCCTTCATTCAGATCACTGATGGTGTCATACAAGACTGGACCCAGTACTGACCCCTGGGGAAAACCAGAAGTTACAGTCCTCCAGCCCGACTTTGCACTGCTAATCACAACCCTCTGAGCTCTGTTGTTCAGCCAGTTTTAAAGCCACCCCACTGTCCACTAATCTAACCTACACTTCCTAAGCTTACCTATGAGGATGTTATGGAAGACGGTGTCAAAAGCCTTGCTGAAGTTAAGGTAGACAACATCCACTGTTCTCCCCTCATCTACCCAGGTAGTCACACCATCATAGAAGGCTATCAGATTGGTAGCCAGTTTTACTTGAAGTAATGATAACATGATGTAGCCATGGGTGCTCTAGGGCTGTTTGGAGCTGAACAGATACTGGGATCCCAAGTACTGCCAGCTTGGGGAAAGGTCTAAATCACTGTATATTTTTCATGAAAGGCACCTCCAGAAAGCACATCAGATCTTATGTGGACTAAGCCTGCTTTCTGGAGGTTACTTTTCCCATTTCCATTTCTCCTTTTAGCAATATAAGCAGTCTATCACAGTTCTTTTCCCATGTTAGGCACCTAAATTATGTGGCAGGAATTCAGATCCACATGTCCGCAACTGCTAGATCCTTTTGTCATTGGGAATTGGATGTAGAACACTGAGAATAAGAGAAGTCTCTTAACAAGCTGACTTCACGTATGAACAAGGAGTCAACTGTACTTCAGAGGTGTATTTCTAAGGCACATTACCTCTTGGGATGACACAGCCTACACACTATTTCTTGCTGAAGGCTGTGCCTAGAGGCACAATCAAGTCCCAAGAGACTGAATATAATCTAAATTACAACAATCAAACTGTGGCCCAATTCCCCAAACTTTTACACCAGCTTTAGACCTTTCAATGGATTATAATAGAAAAAATATGAATCTTCTAAATCAAAATCTTTTATTTGGGTACAATTAAGATATGATACTTTTTATACCATGGAATTATTTGATGAATTATAACAGATGTATGACATTTCTATGAGGTTTTTAAAGCCTGGAATGCTTTAAAAAATGCCTATTCTTTCATGCAAGAAAAACTTCATTCTACTTCCAGGTGAGCTAAGCAGGCAGAATGGCTAGGAATTTATGCATTCATAGCCCTGCAACAAATAATATAGGGTATTAAAATCATTTAGAATATGTAAGCAGAAATAATACAAACAGATAATATCAATTTATTCAAGGATCTTCAAGTGTAGTACTGCAGGATAAAACACTGCTTCCTATGTCTCTTAGGGTTTGTACACAGACTAACACAGGTGTACAGGTTTGTACAATCATGGCACCATCCTGAATGTATAATAATACATTTCATTTCTGATAAAGAGTAAGCTTTTCTTATAGTCAGTCATAAAGAGGTGACCATTCTTACTTTTCACAGCTTAAATTGCACATGTATTTCTTGCTATGTCCTTTTTTTTTTCAGATGCAAGCTGTTCCTTCTTTGCTTTAGCAGAACAATTTAAAGGGAAAGAACATAGTGATATCCTTCACCAAAGAATAGCCATGCTGTTTGGAAAAACTAGTAATAGCTGGAGGAAATGGAAAACCACAGACAGGAAGACAATTTATTGCAAAAGTTGCAGTCTTTCAATTTCTCCCTCTCGTGTTGGAATTGGAAAACATTCATTCTTTATCAATGTCTTTAAATCATTATTACAAAAGAACCTCAACTACTAGGACTGAAATAGTCTGTGCAGAAAAGTGGTGAAGGCCCAACATCCTCAGCTGTCTAAAATCAGATTGATCAAGAACAATCAAAGCTAAAACATGAAAACAAATTTCTATCTGGTATATATGGTCTAAAACTTCTGTTGTCTCCTATAGATAAAGGACTGGAAAGTTCCTTCATTGTTAATGTTAAATGAAAATGCATTTCTTTTCACTATTATAGGAGGTGACAAACTACTGGATGTAGCATTGTTTTTGAGAGAAGAGATTATATCATTTTGCATTCCTTAAATAAATATGTCATTCAATTATTTCATAAATATCAGTGTACTTGCTGCTTGTTCACTCACATTTATATCCTCCTTATTTTTATGATATTTTTCTGATCATATTTAATTTTGGACTAAAACGATTGGAGAGATATTAATTTACCTGCACTGAACCTTGAAGCTAAAGTCACACTGATCTTTGTATTCTGACTTTATCAGAAAAGTGAATTTTTTTTAAAGTTCTGTACATTAGATCTCTTCTTTGGGAGGGTCACTGCCTGACAAAAGAAATAAGTAAACCAAAGACAATACAGAAGTATAAAGCTGCATTTTCAACAGAGGGCATGTTTTCCTTCAGAAATATCAAACTCATTTGAGTAAGGAATGAAAAGCAATTTTTTTTTAATGTTTGACTTTTAAAATAAGTTAACTTTGGCTAGCTTTGTGTCCCTTTTGTCTCCTCTCTTGAAGATCTTATTTTATTTCCCTGAATAGGTATGAAATGCTAAATTGGTGCGTCATCATTTGTTCTGAATGTGCTAAATATTGAGAGATTGCTTGGTCACCATTCTTACACAAAAACATAAAAAAAAACCCCTTTACTTTAAAAAAAGAAAAACAAAACAAAACATACCCCCCAAAAGAAACTCTAGTGACAGAAATTGGAGCTAGATACACTATGTGGATTTTAAAAGTAAATGTTTTAAAAAGTGGATCACTGGAACACTTTCAAATAGGTTGCAGGGTACTCTCTATCACTCATGTTCTTTAAAACAGAGGTGTATATTTTGGGATGGGGGTGTGTGTGTTTTGTTTTGTTCTTCAGAAAGACGTTCTAGCTCAGCAATAGGCTTATGAGATTGAGGCAACAATCACCTGTGGAAATTCTGAGTTAGACAGAAGATAAGTCTATGTGGCCGGAGGAGTCTATTATAACTTTATATTTTTTGACAAATTATTTACATTATATGGAGAAAACAATCCAAAAATTGTCACTAACTTCCTACTTGGCTGTATTTCAGTAAATTACAGAAATTTCCAACAAGCTTCCTGAAAGCCAGAAGACTTGCATTGTTTAATCCCAATATTTTATGAATAATTATGTGGATCAAATGCCTTTAATTCATCAGGAAGGATTACCTTTTTCTAAAAGTGCACAATGTGTAAGTATGCTTACACTAGCAGTCCTATCTTGATTATATGAATGATGTAATATCTTCCAGTAGCCATTAAATACTGACAATCCTCATAATTTCTTATGTAAAACACAAAGTAACACTACTTTACACTACTGAAATAGTAAGTTCTTGCACTTCCAGACAAAACTGTTGTTGAAAAAAGTATTCTGAAGCTCAAAATATAACATTTAGTTATTTAGTTTCTGCCAGCCAAATCAATAATTGCATGCAGCACATTTTCAAAGCTAGGGATTTTTTTCAGTAGCAGTGTTACTTGCCCACCAATCCTTTGAGAATGGCAAGATTCTTTGTGTAACACACCCAAAAATCTCACCCAGTGGTCTAGGAGATAATAAGAAACTTTAACATGATGATCCTCACGCAGTAGTGGAGTAAGTATCTAACTAAAATTAAAGGTTAAATAATCAAGGTAATCAGTAACTATTTAAATGCAGAAAATGTGGAAATAAAATTTTAATAAATGCTACAGATTCTGTATTGCTTTTTGGTTTTGCCCAGCAACTACATTTCTATGATATATGCTCCAGAGGTTATAGAGGAGGCTTGACTTGATGAAAAGGTATGTATAGTTCTGTGTTTACAATGGAAACACACTCCCATATTAAAGGAATCACATAAATACAGAACAAAAAATAGAAATATTAAATACGTGATTTTTTTATCCTTTAAAAAGGATTCATTTCAAAACAGAATATGTCAATGATCAGCTGAAAGCCACCAATGCAATACCAAGGTTACATTTGTACTGTAATAGACACTTAATTACATATATACACAATGTGGGTTTGTTATGAAAATATAATGCATATTAATTCATTAGATGTATTCATCTGAATGTGAGTAAATTTATTGCCATTTGTAATTCAGTCTTCCAAAGAAAATTCTTCAAATTATTTCTGTTACTTTCAAAGGTTAACACAGTCAAGTTCTACAAACTGTAAATTGTGAAAGACTTGTTTTAATCCAATATACTAAAATAACGTTCAAAGATTGATTTACTAGCATTCACAGTTACTCCTAATAGGAACAAAAAAGCTGATGTGATGTGATTTTTTCCTGCAACCTGAGAATATCTAAGTTATATAAATATCAGAATATCTGAGTTGATATAAATATGTATTATTGAAATATATTTGGAGATCACTTACATTTCTATTTACAGAGTTACAAGCAGGTAAATACATTTCCTTATGAATTTAATTACAGTATTTGCTTTATATAATATCATCCCCTGTATGTTTAAACTCAGCAAATTGTATCTAGGTTACGATGAAAGCACTAGGAACAATACTAGAGAAACTGCAAGAATCAGCTTTTCTGAAGTCTTTCCAACTGAGTTTTATTCTCCTGTGAAAGTCCATGTAAGAAGATGGCCTTTGTTGGCTTGTCTTGCTTTACAGAATCTAATTTTTTAATGATGGATTGATGAAAATTTTAAAAAGTTTTGTGTTTGTCAAAAATTAATTAAAAGTAATACAAGAAATATAACCAAAAGACACTAAGAAACTAAACTATCTACAGAACAGTTGCTTCATTTAAAAGTAAAAAAAAAGTCTTTTATAATTGAAAACCATCATTTGGAAGAAGGATTAAGGATTCTGTTCACCAAGCTCCCAATAAGGAACTAAAACTAGAATAACCAACATCTCTTGTTTTACAATTCCTACCTACATTTTATACCCAAAATAATCCTTTTAAGCAGCATTTTCCTATGACCCCTTTTTCTTCTCTTCCATTTTTTTCTGAATTCCATTTTCCAATTTCATTTTCCTGAGCCTACCTTTCATGGAACTGATTTCAAATCAAGAAATATTATTATTCCTTTCTGCTCCTTATTATATCATCATACTTTCTTTTTCAGATGTTTTTCATCTGTCTCAAAGGTGGTGGGTGTATCCTTCAAATTTACCCTAAATTTGTGAGAAATGAATGTTAAGCACAATGACTGTAATGAACACATGCTCAAGTCTCCTTCATGCTGTACCTTCACTTTGGAAAAATATTTCCTTTCTATTATTTCAAGTACCTTTATTCTCCTCCTTCAAAATATTTTTTTGTTTGTTTGTTTTGCTTTTCTTTGTTTTTCAGCCAGATTTCTATTGCACAGATTCCCTGTGTGATCTAAGTTAGTTCTCTCATATTTATTCTTACTCAAGCCCTGAGAAGAAAATGTCATCAAGTTATCCTTGTTTCAGTGACTACCTTTCACAATGATAGTCATTGAATTTAATTATATTAGTCATCTTGATGCATTGACATCACATAGCAATGCTATTCACTTATAAGTCTATTCAGAAATAGGATCTGTACATATTGAGAGTTTTGTTTAGTAGGAAACTGCATAAACTCACAGCATACACAGTATTCAGAAGTAACTTCCAGAATAACACATAGCTCATACAATAGCTCATAGTGGGTATATTCAAATAAGGAGCAAGCATGGAGTACCCAGTTCCCTGCAAATTCACATCCTCCTTTATGGCACACTAATCTCCCTTTGTGGACAAGCTCTTAGAAATTTTTTTAGGTCTCAGATGGCACCATACAAATTTAGAGCTCTATATAAATGTTAAAGAAGAAATATTGAAAAGTTAGTCCATACCATTTCAGGATTCAGCAACAACCTGTAAAACATTGGAAATTAATAGAGGAGAATTGGACTTCAGACAGTTTTTGCAGCAATATTATGAAGCAACTATAATAACTTTGGACAACGAGAATGTAAATGTTTGAACTTAATCTTTTCTTTTGAAAACACATTCCTCAAACAGCAGTACAACTTGAAAGTGAAGCAGACTTGACCAACTTCCACAGATCATTTTTTTAGTGACATTGGCAGGTAATTTAACTAGGGAATTCGATATATCCTAAAGGACATTAATTGCTGAACATTGCATGCAACCGTTATGAGCTGTGCAGAAAGTAACTGTTAGTGGGAATTATTAGAGAAATTTATTTTCCCAAATGGAAATGGGGAAACTTGTGTATTTAAGTACACACATATTTTATTAAAGTGATGGGTGAATATGCTTTGTATTTTCAAACCCATTTTTGTCCTTGTTTCTCGCTTTTCTTTTTCATCTGAAAAAAAGGATGATTGACCTTTAGTGCTCTCTTTTAAGGTAATCTTTGCTAAGCTTATGAGGTACACTTCATAAACTTCACATAAACATTATGTAAGGAAGCTTAATGAAGAAGGAGGGAATATAAGGAAGAATAATATGCACTTTAATAAATCATGCATCCTTGTGCTATTTAAATGTTTCTTCAAGGTTGATTGAAACTTTAACCTCAGTCTCAATAAAGAAAAAAAGCTTCAAATTTGCCAGACCTTGAATTTTTACAACAGTACCTTGAATTATGCAGTGATCAGTCAATTATTCATCTCTCCCAGATCGAGATGGCTGTGCTTTGAAAAGCATGCAAAAATGGGGCTACAGAATGTGATGCTGTGTCAACACATTTCACTCAGGATTGCTTACAAGACAAATTTTTGTTTCAACATTGATTCTAGTTTTCTTGATGTTTGCTTCTAATAAGGTACCTGTTACAAATCAATTTTGGTTTGCATGCTTTAATTTGTGATTCGGGATGATACACTGCTGAAATGACATTACTCTGTTTTCCATAGATTTCTACACTATTTCAGAAATAGAGAACTCTGTACTGAGGGAATCTTATCACAGACTGCTTTGGAACAGTGCTGTTTACAGCTGGTGGAATAAGCAACTTACTAAGAACTTTTTCAAAACCTGATATAGAACAATATGAAAAAAATAAAGTAAGGATATTGTAAATGAATCTCAATTTTCAGTCTACAGAGAGTTACATCAGTTTAACAAATAAAAACTATGGTGAACATTGGAGAAAAAGAAAAAAAAAAGAAAGAAAAAGAAAACCAGCAAGAACTTTATTAATTTGCAACGTCAAAGCTAGTAACACCTGACTAAGAGCAGTGCCATTTTATGCAACTCTGAGGATGTCCATGAAAGTTAGAAAACAATGGAGCTTATCACCTGTAGCTGATGAAATTATTTACGTGCACAAGACTATGTATTTTTTTCTTCTTGCAGGATTTTTAAAAAATTTTGAGTTGGAAAAGCGGTCGGTGAGGGGAAGGGGGTTAACAGGGGTGGAGAATTAGGGGG
>JAAGNO010010092.1:27617-39810 GCA_033439905.1 Ceryle rudis | reverse complement strand
ATTTTTATAATTAATTAACTAAATTTGCTGCTAGTAGTCTGTATTTAAAATTTACCAAAGTGAAACATTTGGTTGTGCTAGCATTCCTAGTCCAAAAGGGACCACAGATCATTTAAGCAAATCCCACTCACCTCATATGACAGACAACTACAGTCATAATGAGTAGAAATTTCCAGAAAAGGTAGGGATAATTTCCTAAACTTCCTAAACTATCTGCTTAATAATATATTATTAGCTTACAAGCTTTAGTTCTCATTTGATTATATTACTCTGCTTTGAAAATTCAACCATCATGTCTTGAACAAATGGCAATATTAATTCTATGTCACAATCCACTTTCTAGATTCTATGCCTTTCTTTCACCAGGAGGTAGATCATGAATACATTTTTTACAAGTGCAAAAATGAAAACACTTATTGTATTGAAAAGGTTTAACATTCAATATTTAACTGGATTCTTGTTGATGAAATTGGCTGTTATTAAACTTCATTTCATCCAGCAGAACTCAGATTTTCAGTCCCTTCATCTATCTTTTATTAACCATTAGCAGTATTTCAGGAACATATAAAACACACAGGATTTCAGTTCAGACTCTCTTTGTGCATGTAACATCACAGATACTTTCCTGAGTATTGATAAAGTTCAAATGAAGCAGAAGTAATTAGACAGATAATATACATGTTAAAATTAAAGTGTATGCTCTTATTTTTGTACTAAGATGTTAATCTAAAATGTTTTCAAACCATCAGAGGATATCTTGGGAATTTAACTGGATCAAGTTTCTGGTCAACCAGTATCCAAAATACTTCATTTGATACCTTTGCTTCTTCTGTAATAAGCAGACAAAGTATCCTTTAGTACAAATGCTTCTGCTCTAAACTGTTGATTGAAGGGACTTATCTCTTCCATCAATAACATCTGGCTAATTAAGTTGGTTGGTCAGTTAGTATACATCCTCTGTAATTTCTAGGGAAAAAAAAAAGGCAAAATAACAAATATTCAAGTTAGTATTAAAATAAACAAGACAAATAGACCAAATCAATAAATATCTGCATTTTTACTTTGAGTGACAAGAGGAATCATTAACTAAAACTTGGGTTGGGGTTTTTTTTTTTAAATAATTAACTTGACTAAAGACAGGACTCTAGTGTGAGGAAAGATACCCTTGGGTTTTTTCCTGGCTTCTAGCTGCCACTGCAGAAGGGTACAGGTGTCCTGTGGATTCCATATTGAATCTGCCAACCTTGGGCTGAGATCTCAGAAACTTTTGGACATCCAGAATGATGTTAGACATCTCCGTTTAGCCAACTGTTTTTATCAAAATCTGTGGACTCTGCTGTATATAAAAGACCCAGTCATAAGGAAAAGCATTCATTTGAAACGTGAAAGGCATAGTCATTACACTACTCTGTCCAAGGCCTGATTTTCAGACTTGTGAAGAGAGGGATGAACACATTGTTTGCTTTCACATTTGCTTTAGGTTTAGTTACAAAGAAAAACAGTTCAGCTCTATCATAGTAAGCAACAATTTTGATATTTTCTTACCTGAGAAATTAGCAAGTTGCATTGTCTGCAATGAAGGGGTAAAAGTCAGTTGACATGGTTTTTCTTCCTGACTCTCCTATTGATATCTTCTGAAATTTTGACCTTTTCTAACAATGAGAAGAAAATATCATGCTATTCCTCATGCATAAGTATGATCAAATAACTTGATATGAATTTACATAGCTTTAAATTGAAGGACCAGCTGTTACTATTACATTCAAGATCATCAGGATGCTGATGATCATGGGCAGAGTGGCTAGGCAGGGACAGCCAAGGTTCAGTAACTGTCTGAGACCACCACTGGCCTACAAATTTTCAAGCTTTTGGCAGGTGTTACAGAAAAGAAAAATGGCCAGAAGTAATTTGTAAGAGAACCACAAATAGACTTTGCAGGTGTTTATGATAAGCTCATTCCAGATATGAGAGATGGATGGGAGAAAATACAGAAGCATTTGTACAAAGATTTTCAAAATGGTTCATTGTTTAAGACACAGGTAGATGTTGTGCTTAGGGACATGGTTTAGTGGTTTTGATATGGCTAGGAATAAGGTTGGACTTGATGAACTTGAAGGTCTCTTCCAGCCAAAACGATTCTATGATTTTATGATTCAATAGGCAATGGGTTGCTCAGAGGAAGAGACAAACTTTCTGCTTTAGCTGTACTGGCCTAGACTCATACCTGAAGAGGTTTTAGTTTGGATGGGAATTATGGAATTTGTCTAATTGAATTTGGGCATTGACTGTTATTGTTAGTGTATGGGATAGCTACTCCGTACCGGTAAGATGCTCACTGTATGTATGTATGTATGTATGCTCTTAATGCAGAAAAATAGGTAGGTTTAGGTTATACTTTTTAAAAATGCCAATTTTTAAAAAATATTTTTTAAACAAATCTTACTTTTTAAAATAAGGATGAGATGAATTATTCCCTGGAAGAGTCTGCTTTTCCCCACAGACTACTTCATTTATTGATGTCACGTGTTGCAGATGTCAAAAATTTGATCAGATGAATCCCATACAAAAAGGTGTGGCGTTGACAGAGAAATTTTAATTATATTTAGTACTTACATGTATGCTTCTAGGTGATTACTCCCTCATGGAGCTGGGGAACAAAAAGGAGAGAAGGCCACCTTTGGAGCCCTAAAGGAAATATTAGGTGGAATGAAAGGTTTCTAGAGGGTACAAATTCAATATGAATTGAGGCAGGCATTTCTGCAAGTCTGAGAGGACTTTACAGTATCTGTGAGTATCTGCAATGCACTCAGCAGTACTAATGTGGGGCAAAGGCATTCTAACTATTCTCTGAATACTCCTACCTAGAACTTTTGAATCATCCACCCAGAGGGAAAAAAACCCCAAACTAATAAACAAACAAACAAAGAAAAACAACCCACAAAACACCAGGCTTCAACAACTCAAGGCAAAAGAACCAGGACGAATTTAAGCTTTGATCTTCCAAAAACTAATTGCATGAAAAAAAAGGAGAAAACTAAAAGCATGAAAGGAGGAAATATGACTATTTCCACTGAAGTCAGTAGAAGGAATTATGCATACAAGTTAAAAAAAGAACATACATGTCAATCACCAGGTTATGTACATCTTCATCAAACTGTGCACATCCCTTGAGTTTCTGTCCTTAAAAATTCATGGGTCTGGGGCCTTGGATCACAAACTTTATTTAGGAATCATAACTTTTAAAATCATGTTGATACAGTTTGCAATGCCAGGTACATGATATTTAATCAGAATTTAAAATTAAAAATATAAATATTGTTTATTCCTTTTTAATTTTTTATTAAGTAATTTTTTCATATTTCTTTGAAAAAAAGTAAACTGACGTAAGTTTGGAACAAGTCTTCTTCACTGCTCAAAAAAGGTAGCTGTGCTCATCCCTTTTTAGAGAATGTCTACTACTATCAAAGAAAACTTCAGCTTTAAAAATCCTGTCTGTATGTCAAACTCATATTAAGGCATGAAGCACTAGACTGCTTGCTCCATGACCTGTGGCTTCAGTTTATGTCACCACTTAGCCCATCTAGGAGGATTTGGTTTCTTTTTTGGGTCATGTAAAGTGTACCACTCTGGTGCTTTGTTTAACAGGTCCTTGTGCTGTCTAATGGACTAAGAGAATTATCATCATTGTTAGGTGCACAGGAGAGTAAGCTGCATGATACACACTGTTAGTCTGATGCCCTCTCCAATGACAGTTTATGGTTCACCAGCTTGGTTAAACAGCACATCAGCAGCAGTGATGGGTGATCAATCTCATTCCCTATAGAATTGCTACCAAATGTGTCATTATTGAGAAATAAATCCAGGAAATGCCATCAAAAGGTGTCACTAGACCTTTTGTTTGAATTCAGAGCTATAATGAAAGTAAAAGAGAAAATATTGTTTATTGTTTTTGTTTTATTTATGCATGTCAATTATGGAAAAATAATATTATATAACTTCATACTGTAAACATTTTGCAGACATCCTGTGAAGCATCGTATGGATATTTTATGTAAAGTAAAGATTTAAAGTAAGCATTTTATGTAAAGTATACATTTCCACATCTTTTCAAGAAGAACATTTTTTTTTTTCACCCCCACAAAGTGAATACTGATCTTCACTTTTTTCTGATAGGCATCAGGATCTGATTCTGCAAATGTTACTGTGTTGAAAAGTGCATTACCCACATAACCAACATGACTAGGCCTACTTAGAAAAACAGTATAAACCAGGGTGACAAAACCTGGGCTGGAGTAATGCTGGAAGTAGAGATCAGTTGGGAAAGGAGTAGATGGAAAGCAGCCCTGCAAAGAGGGATCTGGGTGTGCTGGTCAACCACAGGTTCAATATGAGTCAGCCATGTGCCCTGGCAGACAGTAGGGTAAACCACATCCTGGGGTGCATGAAAGTATAACTACCTGATCAAAAGAGGTGGTTATCCCACTGTATTTAGTGTTAGTGTGGCCTGACCTTGAGTACTGTGTGCAGTTCTGGGCCCCACAATTTAAAAAGGATGTGAAAGTCCTTGAATACATCCAAGGGAGGCCAGCAAAGCTGGTTAAAGGGCTGGAATACATGTTCTATGAGGAGCATCTAAGGTCTTTGGGCTTGTATAGCTTGGAGAAAAGGAGACCGAGGGGTGACCTCATTGCTGTCTACAGCTTCCTGAGGACAAGAAGTGGAGAGGGAGGTACTGAGCTCTTCTCCCTGGTATCCAGTGACAGGACATCTGGGAATAGTTCAAAGCTGTGCCAGGGGAGGTTTACACTGGACATTATGAAGCATTTCTTTACTGATAGGGTTGTCAAACACTGAACAGGCTTCCTAGAGAGGTGGTCAATGCCTCAAGCCTGTCAGTATTTAAGAGGCAGCTGGACAATGACCTTAATAAAATGATTTAACTTTTGGTCAGCCCTGAAGTGGTCAGGTGGTTGGACTAGATGATCACTGTATGTACCTTCCAGCTGATGTATTCTGCTGCGTTGTGTTCTATTCTACTCTAAATTTCAGTTCAGATGACTGAAATGAAAGATTTTTTCCTCTTAACATCAGACACTAAAAAATTTAGAATTTGATAAAGAGTTCTGCAACTGCACATTGATTAAGTGCCACTGGAATACTGGAAAAATTGGAAATGCTATTTCTCACAACTCATCTCAAGCAGGAGGAAAAAAAACCCCAAACAAACAAAAACCCAAAACCAAATAAATAAACAAAATGGATAAAAAAACACCCCAACAACAACAACAAAAAAACACACAAAAAACCCCACAAAACAGAAACAAAACCAAACACAAACAAAAATACTCCAAACAAACAAAAAACCAACCAACCAACAAAAACAACAACACAGGTCTGGACAGATAACAATTATCCAGTTATTCATCCTGCCCAAACACTTTATCCTGGCAGTGTTGGAACCACTACTAGCCTTCAATAAAGCTAGTAACTTTTAATGGTGTTTAAATCAATAATTTTTCAATATTAAATCCTGCTTACCTATTCCAATCATGTTCAGAAAGATGTTTAGATCTTAAGATTTCTCTCCTTGAAAAGTAAAGGAAATTATACTATAAACTTTTTTCTTGTTTGTTTTTGTTGGTTTGTGGGGTTTTTTTCCAAATACAGCTCCACTTTAAACATCCAGGCTGTAGTCAGAAGTCATTACATTCTGCCATAATTCATGGAGGTCTATATGTTGTCACTCAGTGTTCAACATTACATAGTATTACAGTGAAATGTGTTGTCCCTTTTGAGCATACCGGTTAAATTAGGTCTTGCAATATTCCTAGCAAGCATCAGTCATCAAGCCCTTTTAAGCTTTCCAAGACTTTAAAAGTGTGTTTACAGTTCACACAGAGGCATGTCATGGGGGCCACGGTGGAGCATTCATGCAGAAAGATGCTCAAAGAAATGACAGGATATTAGCATATGGCAACAGAACACTGCACATGCCAGAGAGGAACTTTTCTAGCTTTACTAATGGACTGTCTGGTGGTATTCTGTGCTTTGGACGCAATTTGGATGAAACATATTTGCAAGATCTCCCATCACATCAGACACTCTAAGACTGAAAAGTAGGCACTCTTGCAAGACAGTTTCTTATTTTTCTGAAACTTCCATAGCTTGCAGGAGGGAAGAAGTGTAATTTGGAAGCATGTATTTATTGCCTAATACTGAACATCTCCAAATATTATCATTTTAAATGTATTTTCTAACAGAGCAATTAATATCCAATCATTTGAAAGGTTAATAAGAAACTGAAGGAGCAAGCTTTAAGTAAAGTTGGATTATTTTTTCATCTTACCAAAAAAAAATTTTTTTACAATACCATCAAATGTTCAGGGTAGAAAAGTACTTAGAATATAACCAATGTTATAAGTATGTATACCTTGATCCTTTGGAATCACAGAGACACAGAATCACAGAATTGCTCAGGTTGGAAAAGACTTTCAAGATCATTGAGTCCAACCTCAACCTAAACCTACTACCCTAACTCTAAGAACCCGCCTCTAAACCATGTCCCCAGGTACCACATCCAAACAATTTTTAAACACATTCAGGGATGGTGAGTCAACCACTTCCCTGGAGAGCCTGTTCCAGTGCTTAACAACCATTTCTGTAAAGAAGTTTTTCCTGATACACAACCTAAACTTGCCCTGGCACAACTTGAGGCCATTTCCCCTTGTCTTGTCACCTGTCACCAGTGAGAAGAGACCACCCCCACTCTCAATACAACATCCTTTCAGGTATTTGTAGAGAGCAATAAGGTCTCCCCTCAGCCTCCTCTACCCCAGACTAAACAGCCCCAGCTCCCTCAGTCACTCCTCATAGGGTATGTTCTCAAAACCCTTCACCAGAATTGCAGCCCTCCTTTGGACCTTCTCTAGAAATGTCCTTTTTGTACTGATGTGCCCAAAACTGAACACAGTACTCGAGGTGGGGCCTCACCAGTACCGAATACAGGGGCAGGATTACTTCCCTAGTCCTGCTGGTCACACAATTTCTGATTCAAACCAGGATGCCATTGACATTCTTGGCCACCTGGGCACACTGTTGGCTCATATTCAACTGACTCTCAGTCAGTACCTCCTGGTACTTTTCTGCCAGGCAGCTTTCCAGCCACTCTTCCCCAAGCCTGTAACGTTGCCTGGTGGTGTTGTGGCCAAAATGCAAGACCCAACACTTGGTCCTATTGAAACTCATACAATTAGCCTCAGCCCATCGATCCAGTCTGTCCAGGTCCCTTTGTAGAGCCTTACTATCCTCCAGCACATCAACACTCCCTCCCAAGTTGGTGTCCTCTGCAAACTTACTGAGGGTGC
The DNA here is from genome assembly GCA_033439905.1 of Ceryle rudis. NCBI lineage: Eukaryota > Metazoa > Chordata > Aves > Coraciiformes > Cerylidae > Ceryle > Ceryle rudis. Next base: position 32,446 of record JAAGNO010010092.1, on the reverse strand, counting down.
ATTCAATCCCCTCATCAAGATCATTGATAAAGCTGTTAAACAGGAGCTGTCCCAGTACTGAGCCCTGGGGGACACCATTCGTGACTGGCTGCCAACTGGATTTAACTCCATTGACCACAGCTCTTTGGGCCTGGCCATCCAGCCAGTGTTTCACCTAGCAGAGTATACACCTATCCCAGCCTTGGGCAGCCAACTTATCCATGAGGATGTTGTGGGGGACAGTGTCAAAGGCTTTACTGAAGTCCAGGTAGACTACATCAACAATCCTTCCCTCATCCACTAATCAGGTCACCTTGTCATAGAATGAGATCAGGTTTGTCAAGCAGGATCTGCCTTTCAAAGAAACCTTGATGCAATTCTGAGTATGAGGATTCCTACACTAAAGTACTGCATCCAGCAGTTTTATTTTTATAAATGTAGCCATATTTTTCCTTGATGATATTTTGTCTTCTTACTACCTGAATCAGATATTTAAAGTAGCCACCAGTGAAATTAATACATTTTGACAAAAAATGACAAAATAGTTTCTATCCTAACAACTCTAGATTCCTGGCATTAAACAAAGCTTCTCTAAGTATCTACTATGCAAAAAAAAAAATGCTGCACACACTTCTCATGTGCCAATGCTGCGCAGTTACTATATATGTGTCATTGTCTAGTAATTGCAATTAAATGGCAATCTTTCAATGGCAGTCAGTGATGCAGAGAGGTGTAAAATTTAGCAGTCGTGCACAGTGATTGATACAAACAGAGCTTTTGGTTCTCCTCTGCAGAATTTTTACCTTTCTTATTTTGAATCATAGATTAAACTGATGGCAAATATTTTAAAAAGTGGATATGTATATATATAGACACATTTTTTCATTTATTTCCAGCCAGTCACCATTACTATTATTATTGTAACACTTGAGTCATCAAATGTTAGGTCTTTAGGTCAAACGGATTAAGGTCTGTTTTTATATCATCCAAATGTAAAAGATAAGGTAAGACCTGAAACAAAATTACAAAGACATAAAGGGAATTGCCCACATTCACAAAATACGCCAATAGTTGAAAAGGATTCTACTGACTTTTGAGGTCATTAGACTACTTCATAAAAGAGTAAAGTAGAAAACAAATAACATCATGTTCTCCAGTCAACAGAAATAGATAAAGATCATTTTTTTTCATTGATGTAGATATACCAAAACTTTTTTAATAATAAGGCCATGCTCCAGTTTTGTATAGAACAGCTTTTCCCTTCTTGTAACAACACAGAGAAATACACATATGGACACTGGAATTATGTTTACACACACACCTTGGGAAGTCTTTTTGTTTAATTCTTAGACAGAGTTAACAATTCCTGTTCAACATCAGCACACTTGAAAGATACATCAAAAGCCTCTACAGAAGGTAATTGTATATCATCTGCATTCTTCTTCCATCTGTGAAACCTTTCATGTAATTGTGGAATTAAAAGCCTTAACATCATACTAAGGAGCTTACAATTTGTTTGGCTTTTTTCGGTGACACTTTAAGGCATTCAGTTATAATCACAGGGAGGAAGGGAGAAAAATTGTAACAGAACTTTAATGACAAGGTTTTTGTTTCCCTGAAGACAAAACCTTATGATTTAAAAGAAACTGTGTTGTTTTTGGACCTGATCCTCTTCAGAAAAGCAAGAAGATTATAAAGACCACAGCTCAGATCTATGACCACTTTAGGACAACTTCAGTAAGAAATTACAGGATAGAAAGTAATATTATGATCACAAAGAGATGCAAGTGATTTTTAAATGTTCATGAACTGGTGAAAAACACCTTCCCCACTCAGACACAGATACAACAGAGAGCATTACTGCAAAATTAGTGCCAGTCTTCACTGGACCATTCAGTGTCACCAAGTATTCATCAGATGTGAATTAGACTCTGAACAAATTGCCTGAAGGAACAGATACAGGCATTTTCATGTTCTAAACGTGCTTTTCTATTAGTATCAAAATAGTCCATTGGAGGATATCTCAACCCCTGAAGACATTCAGTGAACAAAAATGCTACAATACTCAACCATTATTCCAAAGTACTGTCTTTAAAAATGAAAGATAATATACAGTAAGCTTGACTCCCTATTCCCTTAGACTCCATTATAATCACCCTTATGATGAGCCACACCTCATTATAATAACAGCCAAATTGCTTGGATCCCAAGGGCAGACTAACAGGCAGGGTGGATTGTACTTTAACTCAAAATAACCAAGAATAATCAAGATGAGTCTCTCAGTTTGACAATATATGACCACTTTTGCATAACTAATGCTATTCTGACAGGAAAATGCTACAGATTAAGCAAAAATAATTAATCTGGCTAATATTGATTGGATGCATAACAGTGAGTAATGTGTCAGCATATTTATTGCAGTTATAACATCTGTTTTCTAGGCAAAAAGTTCGTTTGTTTATGTGGAACTTAAAATCCTATATATCATCTGTATAAATCTTGCATATTTCTGTACCGAAAAGATATATATTACAGTACCTTTTTTGTTTATTTTAATTGGGGTCAATGACAAATATTTCTTATTAATTAAAGGATCAAATCATGAAGAGCGTTTGCTGACAGTGAACTCAGTGCAGAGTTGTCAGTTTACACTAGTGAAGATTTGCTCCATGGCATTTTATATCTTCAAAGTAATAGTAATTATGTTCAAGATGTTTGCAATGAAACCCAAAACCATGTGAAACATTCATGGTATTGTGTTTCATTACAAATGCCAAACGTAAATGAGGTTCATCAAAAGGTTTGTTAAGGTTCATGAACTTAAGACTGGCTTTGAATAAACATTGTGGATAACAGTTTTGTATTGAAGCGGTACAAAATTTCCTTAGTTCATATTGAAAAACTAGAGGAAACACTGAAGGTTCATCTTGGTTTTCCTTTCTCATTTTGATGGACTAGGTTTTAAGTCACCTGAGTCACTTTACTTGGAGAAGGATTTCACTGTACATAACTCTGAGAGGGCAGGAAAAAAATACATAATTACTAAAATGAATAAAATAAAATGGTAACTAAAAATACAGAAAGTGATACATTACACAGATTTAATGATTATTTGGATTAAATTACCATCAATTTTTCATTAGGCAAGATCTCAAAATTAATTTTCAAAATGGTTGAGATAACTTGTATTAAACATGGTTTCCTTAATCTTTTTTTTTTTTTTTTTTTTTTTTTTCCTTCCTTCCCCTAACACCATATTTTCTCCAAGGCACAATCTTCATGGAAACTTAATGTTTTCAGTCAAACATTTGCACAGCATTTTCCAGGGGGTCTCCTACTAGTTTCCAGTGAAAAGTGAAGAGTTGCAAATTGTCCCGGTAAAACTATTCACTTGTACATTTAAGTAAATAAGCCTATAAATGTTTCACTTCATGTTTATCTATAACACAGAATGGAAAGTGAAATGAGGCAACTAAGGAAGCTCCATTGCAAAGAAAAAGTTAAACACAAGCTTGAAGTTAAAGAAAGACATGTATATGGCAAACTACAAAGTATGGCAAGAAATGCAATCAATACAAGAACAAATATGCTCTTTATTCTAACTAATTCTACTTTTATAAGATGTTTGGCATATATAATTATTGTTATTTATAAATAGTTGAAAAACACCTACCGTATTGATTCAGAGCAGTGATTGATTGACATGGTTTGAGTATAGTGTACTTACTGTATCCATGAAATGATTTTACATGTTCTGAAAGAAAATTAATCTTGTATGTGGGGTATATGAGTCTTGTAAGTAGCCTTAATGCCAAAATATGCTTAGTGATCTGTGTCATAGCTGGCTTACTTGTTTTCTTATAAGAAGAGAGGTATACATTGCACGTAGTGAGTGTTTTAATGACAGATAAGTTCTGCATCATGAATGAATATGTATAAACTTGACAAGAAGGCCAACGACATCCTGACCTGCATCAGGAATAGTGTGTCCAGCAGGACTAGAGAAGTGATTGTCCCAGTGTGCTTGGCACTGGAGAGGCCGCAACTTGAGAACTGTGTTCAGTTTTGGGCACTTCAGTATAAGAAAGACATCGAGGTGTTGGAGTGGGTCCAAAGAAGGGCAACAAAGCTGGTGAAAGGTCTTGAGAATAAGTCTTATGAGGACTGAGGGAGCTGGATTTGTTCAGTCTGAAGAAAAGGAGGTCGAGGGGAGACATTATTACTCTCATAAAACTACCTGAAAGGAGGCTTAGGAGAGGTGGATGTTGGTCTCTTCTTACAAGTCACAACTGATAGGACAAGAGGAAGTGGCCTTAAGTTACTCCAAGGGTGGTTTAGGTTGGACATTAGGAAAAACTTCTATTTCAAAAAGGTTATCAAAAACTGGAACAGGCTGCCCAAGGCGGTGATTGAATTGCCATCCCTGGATGTATATAAAATCCATCTGGATATGGTGCTTAAGGATATCGTGTAGTAGTCACCATGGTAGAGTTAGATAATGGTTGGCCTTGACGCTCTTAAAGGTCTTTTCCAACCATAGAGATTCCGTCATTCTGTGTGACTTGAAGGGGTTTTTTTTAAGACTATGTCTGATCTCCCAGTGGTCTGAAATATTTTGAAAGATCAGGGCTGGTTTTCTGCAGAAGCAAGATAATCTCAAAGTGGACTAAATCATAGCTTTCCAAAGGCAGTTTCTACCAGAGAAATATCTTTTCCTTCTTTTCTTTTTTATTCTTTTCTTTTTTCTTCTTTTCTTTTCCTTCTTTCCTTTTATTTTCTTCTTTTCTTTTCTTCTTTTCTTTTCTTTTCTTTTCTTTTCTTTTCTTTTCTTTTCTTTTCTTTTCTTTTCT
>JAAGNO010010092.1:7324-27517 GCA_033439905.1 Ceryle rudis | reverse complement strand
TCCTTTCCTTTCCTTTCCTTTCCTTTCCTTTCCTTTCCTTTCCTTTCCTTTCCTTTCCTTTCCTTTTCTTTTCTTTTTTCTTTTCTTTTTTCTTTTTTTTCTTTTTTTGATAATGCAACTTGAAATGTATGATAGCTGTAAACTATCTGAAGAAGAATGATTTACAAAGTAGTTTTAAATGGGATAAGGATCAAAGTATGAGAGACATAGGATGAATGCAGTGAGGAGTAAAAGAGAAAGCTAATTAGATTCAGTTTGTTACAGCCGTTCATAGAAGAATGATCTGGGAAGAGGCCACAACTCACAGGAAGTGGTCTAAGCTGTACTGTAGTACACAGTAGCACCATGTGGCTCAAAGACACTTGACCCTATTTTTTTTTTTTTTTTCCTAGCCTAAGGTTTCTGAGTCCTCAGCATAATCCAGAACATAAAATTACTCCTTAGGTGAATTATACTCCAGAAGCAACAGAAACCTTGTAAGTTTTCTTCCCTCCATCAGAAAGGAAGTATGGAATAGTGTGGCTTTGCTGCCCAGTGTAACCTTGTTCCATAGTCTCTGAAAAGAAACCAAATTTATCACTAATTTTGCTGGATCAGGAATTGGAATAGAAGTTGTGGGCATCACCTTCAGTGTCAGCTCAGGGTTTAGACAGGCTTGTAAAAAAATGGAAAGGGAGGTGGAGGGAGAGATTACTCTTGGCAAGATCAGTTTCAGTCATTTTCACCACCAAAATCGCTTTGTGCTTGGAAACTCAAGTGTGTGTGCATGTGCAAGGGTGTGTGTGTGAGTGAGTATTACAGCAGATGGAAAAGATAGAAGTCAAAAGGTAAATCTCACTTCCTACTACACTCTTTTTTTTAATCCTCTACAATCTCACAATGCAATCAGCAATATTCACACATAGCTACATTCACACAGAATACAGAGGGCTGAAGCCTGGGAATGAAATCTTAAGGGAGATAACAAAGGAGTGGTGAAAAATCCTGTTATTATCTGGTATTTTCTCATTGTTTAAGAGGGTACATTAAGTCTAGAAGTTATAGATAAAACTGATTGTAGAATTCATTCCAAACATTCTAGAGGCAGCTGTAGATTATTTTTTTCGTACAGAGGTAATCCATTATCTAATTTTCTAGATACCAATAATGACAGGAGTTTTACGTAATTTGAAAATCACAGCTTCCATGATTTCTTAAATGTGAGTTGAAAAGGTCCACCTTTACACAATGTCTCAGACTTTGGGACCTTGAACCAAGACCGAAGCAAAGTGAACTATAGTCCATTGTACTGAAGAAGAGGTGAGAAGACACAGTCTGGTAAATGAATCCAGTAGGTAAAACCAAAATCCCAGGGAAAAAAAAAATCTTAGATTTTTGCATTTCAATTATGTACTCTAAAATTAAAAACTATTAAGTTAATGTCCTAAAATACTCATTTGGGAATCTCTTGTATGAATTCATCTGTATAGGCATCTATACATTTAAGGGTTAGCATGCTTTTAAAGGGATGCTTTCTACAGATGTCATCCCTTGTTTCACAGTCATTTAAAAAATACTGCTTCTGGTGCTGCTGAAAAATCAGAGACTGAGTTTGCTTCTTTTAATAATCACACATCACCCACAGAATAGTTCAGAAGATTCTTATTGCAGAATTAATTTATTTGTTAACTGTAAATTTGTTTGTTTATAATGCTTTGGGAAAAAAACCCAAACTTCTAAGCTCTCCTGGTTGAAATGACAAGAAAGTCCCCACTTTCAATTTATTTGTAAACTGAACAGACTTGAATAATTTGTGGAGGGACAACAGCACAAGTCCAACTCTCCCATTGACATAATGCCATTTTAGAAGTATTTTTCTGAATAGATCTCTTTGTTGTGATGATAAGAATTCACAGTGTTATATTCTTATATATCACCCTGAAGGAACTAACAGTTTAGGAGAAAGTTCAGAATAACAATTTCCTGTGCCATCAGATGAATTACTTCCAGATCATGAGCACTACCAGGATGTTGGAGATGTCAGTGACTGAAGCTGCATATCTCCTGCTCTTTCCCTTCATCTTTCTAACTCTCCACCATCCTCGGTTATTTTAATGATTGCCTGAAGTGTTCATTCATGTCAAGGCATGTTATTTACTTCCCATTATGGACATGACATTACATGACTCCATTACAAATTGAGAGAAACATATTGCCTTCAAAAGTGTAAGTATTGCCCCATTATCTATGAATAGAAATGAGTGCTGGAACTAGATGGCAACTACTTACAAGAGATATTCTAAATATCATGGACAAAGTTTCATTTTAGATAACGCACCAGTGAAAGATAAAAATACATCAAAAATACCATGTGAATTTATCTTTCATATTGTCAGCCCATCAAGTTAAGTCACATAATTCATAGCTGATTATGTGGAAAGTCAATGAATCATATAGATAAATATTTTCCAGTGGCTTTATGAATGATAGAATTAATCAAGATTGTACCTGAACAGAGTTAATCTCCAAGTGTTATTTCTAATTACCAAACCTTCAGAACTTTATCTTAAATAAATAGGAACAAAATTAAGAGACTATACACTCAGCATCTGATTCTATACCTAAAAGAGTAGCTAAAAGAAAGACTGCTCATTATTTTTGATAGAAAGCATAAAAAATATATCTTAATCCAATGAAACAACTGTCTAATCTAGTTTTCTGGGGAGTGGTACCATGAAAACATTACCCCAGGACGGGGGTGGGAGTTGGATACCTAGCTTCAAGAGCTGCTAAGCTGCCTTATGACTTCTCAGTCTAAAAGTGATCTAGCTTACACTCCTTGATATACTGAAACTGTAACAGAGAGGTTCTATAATATATATAGGTAGCATATACAAACTGAGAAAAAGTAATATAAAACTAGTTGTAAGTCTGTCAGTGTGTTATATCTGAAATAGAAAATTTTTATTCTGTTGTTATTATTCTTTCCTGATAACATATATAGAAACTCTTTCCATGAAGACAATCCAGTAGCCTTCCACATGCTTCTATAGCTTCAAATATTAAAGAACAATAAAGAAATAGGAAGTTCATGATTGCCATGAGACTCAGCTGTCATAGCTGTTGGCCAAAATGTAACCCTTCATTGACTCACAAAGACAAATAGGTACTTTCACGAACATTTTATCTAATCCTAAAACAGGCACTCAAGGGTTGATAACAAACGATTTATTCTTCTGAGGTGTGTATTTTGTCCATTGGCTATAAATAGGTCTATAATGTGTAGCTCAAATCTAACTTTTAGCTATCCTAATTTAGCAATAATAAATGTCATTGTCTGTCTCCAGAGCTGATCTATGCAAATTGTACTGAATTGTAATTAAGTTGCAACAAATGATTATACAAACCAGTGAAAATTTAATAAATTCAAAGCACGTCTCTCTGCATTGCTGGTCAAAACAGCAATAAGCAAAGCCAGTAATCTCCTGCCAAACACAAGTGAAATTACAGAACTTCTTTGATCCTATATCTCAAAAAGTTTTTTTAAAACCTTCAAATACTCAGTATTGAGGTCAGTTTAGATGTTACTGTGACTGGTGTATCAAAACCAATTCTTTATTAAATGCATAAAATGATCAAGAAAAAGTCAAGAAGTAAACCAAGCAAAAAGCAGAAGAACCTCTGAAGACAAAATAAGTACAATGAAATAATTATTCAGAAAGAGTTTCTTGCATAATTAACTGTACAAATAAATAATAAGAAAGAATAGTAGAATGGATACTTATAAGCGTTAAGTCCTCACATTTCCAAAATTAATGCAGGCTAAGCTGGCATGGTTCCAAAATCTGCAAAATATTTATTATTTAGTATTTTCTTCCTCTTTTATAACTTATTCACAATTAAACAAGTTGTAATTATAGTTCAGATACTGGCAAAATACATCCTATGGTGTTAACCATTGATAGATTTGTAAACAAAAGCAGCTGGACTGGAATTTCTTCAAGGAAATATTTACATGCCAACAGTTTATCAAACTGAAAGTCTGCAGATAAATCTACACATGGGCATTATGTTAATGATGAGAGCAACAATGATTCATATTCTTAGTTGTAGCTGCTTTGTACTGCTACAGCTGTAGAAGAATAAAACCTGGAAGGAAAAAGGATAAGGAGGCAGGCCTAGGGTTTTACTCCCCTGCCTCCTTTCAAGGTTAGAACATTTGTTACATTATACTGGAAATAATGATTAAAAATAGGGCCATTGTCCAAGATTGTTTCACCTCTAGAGGCCAGATTTCTGAAGGTATGTAACTGATGTAGAATGCAACTAAGCACTTCATGGGATTTTACAAAAGTACAAATGCCCACTAAGATTTTAAATGGATATACACGCAGTTTGCAAATCCCAGTACATGCCAAAGCCTACTTTTGACAATATATGTATGTATGTGTTTATTAAATCTTCTTTCTGCTTCAACATCAGAAATTATTAGTAACTGCTTTAGAAAATTATATCTGCTTTTACCTACTCCGTAGACTCAATTTACATGCCATTAACCAGGTCTTGGGATTTAAAGGGAATCATACCCTACAGAAAAGCATGGACATCTTCCTATCAGCGTTCACTTGTCATTGTTTTGGAAGTGAGTGATAGATGACTACAGCTCTCACCAGAGTACCTCAAGAATTCAAAACAGGGCCCTGACTTCAGTATATGTATTTGAATGCAAACACACACACACAAAGAATAAATGATGAAAAATATTGGAAAAATGGGAATAATAATAAAAAAGAATAAAATCTCAAGACAGGAGGGTGAATAAGCCTAGGTAATTAAGAGTTCTGTTCATTTCAGGGGAAATTCAGGAGAAAGAGGTATTTCCTCAGGAAATACTTGAGGACCACCTGGTAGAAAGAAAGACTCAGCCTCATTCTAGCCTGATTAACTACAGTGGAAGTCACCCATATCAAATGATTAACTACAGTGAAAGTCACCCATATCAAAGACATATAGATGAATGATGAATTTCTTTCCTTCTCCCAGATAAAACATTCTTCAGGTGAGTAGCTGAATAATCGGACAGCTGATGGAATAAGAGTCTGGAAATATGAAAGTATGATTCACAATGGCACCAGGAGCAGGTCACTAGACCTAAATGAAAGCAATTCAGTTTGAATGTAACTGGGGTTAGGGGTGGTTTGTGATATGGTATGACTGAGCAGTCCTGTGTGGATTGTATGCAAGAAATATATTGGTAAATTAAATGTAATCACTACAGTTCAGTAACCCTTTGTCCAAACAGTATAGAGCAATCTTTCTATGCAATAATCCCTCAATCTCCATTGTGAAATTGTCTGTTCACAAACTACCTTCAGGCCCTTGTCCATGCTAGCTGCTGCACCACCCCTGGAATTGTCTGCAGCAGAGCTATCTCACACAGGCCACCCATTGAATTGGAAACTTCTTACTTCATCCAATTTTCCACTATAACAGCATAAAAGTATAATTCCAGTATTTTTGTTTGTGTTTGGGGTTTTTTTGCATGTGTTTGGTTTTTGTTTGGTTGTTTTTGGTTGTTTTTGGTTTTGTTTTGTTTTTGTTGGGTTTTTTTGTCTGTGTTTTGTTAAGATCAAAGGAGGGCCATGGTATATAATCTGTGCCACATCCTATGATGGCCTACTGTGTACATTCTGAGTGATTGCCTTGCGTAAGTGGTGAGCACTCTTCATGTCCTGGAAAACTCCAGTTTATTGAATATAAAAAGGAGAGCAGTTTGCACATGTAAAATCAGTAAAATCAGCCTGTCCTGTACATGTACAACTTTAGCTTCTTTGTGGGTGTTGGATTTATTGCATACATGCAGAAGAACTACAGGGGATGTATAGTTCTTAGGGAAAGCAGTGACTGAGATAAATGGCAGATATGATCAGCTGTAGCTGCTGCTGAAGAGATTCATGCAGTCCTTGCTAGCTCCTGTTCTGTCTTTGAAAAGGAGGCTGACAGAAATATTCTGTCAGTCAGGTAGATGCTTCTGTTGAGCTCTCTGTGGTTCTGAGAATCCCTAGTTGTCACACTGCTAAAACCTAATCAAATATGAGAAACCATGTAAGATTTTTCAATGTGTATTTTGGAAATCATACCAGCTATGAAAGAAAAAAAAAAAAAAAAAAAAGAGTATTTAAAGTGTCATTGAGTTAAAAGAGCAAAATGGAAGAGAACTGGAGGAACCTGAGCACTTCTACTTACACCTGCATTTCTGTCAAACTTCATTCCTTGTAATTGACAGAAGAATAGGAATAAAATCAAAGAAGAAAGAACATCTTTTTACACTGAACAGAATAAAATTTAAGAAAAAAAAAAAATTCACAGTGCAAAAAAGCAAACTGCAGTTTCAAAGATGTCCCCTGATACTAATGTTCTTGTTTTCCAGAAGCTCATTTGATATGGACAAATGCTTGTTGATTCAAATAAAAGCCTCTCAACAACAATGCTCACAATAATTTAAATTGAACTTGCTCAGCTTAGATGAGAAATTACTTAAAACTGAAAAAGGAATGAACCTTGTTCAAAATGCAGTTTACTCTTTCTGCCCCAAATTAAATACAAAAGAATGATATAGTGGCACTCTTTTTAATGACCACCACTTAGAAGAATAAGCAACATTTGTTAAAAAGCTGAAATAATTTTAAACTTGAATATAACATACAACTACAGACTATTAGAAAAATGCATTGTACAGTTCATCTACCCATGCATGTATAATAGGATCATCCAGGGTCAGTAGGAGTCCTAAGGTAAGTGCCCGCTATTGTTCTTACAACAAAATACACTCTTCATACAGTCCCCTAATATAATCTTTTTGTATGCTGATAGTAGCTTAGTAAATTAGAAGAAAAAGCACTAGTGATTATTATCATGATCTGTCTCCACTCTAGTAACTGGTAGGAAAAATAAGAAAAAATGTTTTGAATTAATGAATATTTTATTGATTAATTTAAGCATAATTTATACAAAGAAGATGAAGTATGGTAAAGCACAATGCCCCCAATGCCATTCATTTACCACTTTATTAGATATCTCCTCAGTCCTGTCATAGCCTGTTCAAAAGCCTCACTTAAGCCAAAGCACCACATACCAGCTCTGATTTTTCAGCTCCACTTGAAACCTGAACCTCAGCAGAGTTTATTTGACATTTTGGAGTCAATTCATTGCTGAAGCCAGCAGCTCCGGTCACTGAATGCGTTTCCACTGCTGATTGCTGTGGTGCAAAGAGAGAAGGACCACAGTGTGACTTGATACATGTAAAACTGCTAATGCAGACACATCTCTAGTGTGCTTTTAAGAGACAGGAACTACAGGGCACCAGGTCTGTCCACTTCTCAGGGCAAGTTGTAGGAACGCTTTCCCAAGAAAGTGTGAGGTGGGCAATTCAGGTTGCTTCCTACCCTCAGTGTGTTCATACTCTCTTCTCTACTGATAGTCTGCTAACACTAAATAGTTACAGCCTGATATGCATGTGAAAGAAGAAATGGGAACAAAAAGAGAACAAGAGCAAAAGCATGTTGTTCAGCCTAGTAGTAGGGCATATACGGTATTGGACTCTCAGGATGTGGAAATGTGGAAATGGTTGTGATCAGTAGCTATTTCCCTCTTTTCAATTATTCTGCTTAATTATGTGGTGAGATTTCTGATCACATTGCATCACATTTCTTGCCTTAGATTTTGGCTACCAAGACGAGGATATCCTGGAGCCAAGTGTCCAAGTGCTTCAAAAGGGTACTGAAATATCATTATTAGTGCCCAAGAAGCATTCAGAGCAGCCATAGGATCATTTAGTAAGCTTTACGTACCTCAAAAAGGCAGATTATTTATTACAGTTCTGAATTAGGTACATGGAGGCTACTGCAGTTTCCTTTAGGAATTTTGAATTCTGAAATCCATGGATCATTTTCATACTATATTCTTTTTCATTTACCTTTTTTCTCCATGTTTGTCTGTTGCTTACTTTTACTTTTCAGATTTTTTTTTCCAACCCTTAATTCACTGCTTGAGTCTTATCTTCTTACCAGATGCCATGTATACACTTAGAGTGTTGTAGAGGTTTGAGTCAGGGGCAGATAGGATAAGATCTCACCTGGAAGAAACTGAGAATTAGAGCTTTTTCTTATTATTTACTGTGCCTGTAAGTTCTCTGTAAGGTGGCCTGTGAACTTGTTCTGCTTCTGCCACTGAAATGGCTTCAAAGGGCAATACTAGCGTCTGTTTCCTAGAGGTATGCTTGTTATTGATCAGCTCACAAAGAAGGTAATACTTTATCTCTGTCCCCTTCAATTGTTAAATTAAGTTCAGATTTTTCAAGAGATCCATGTGGAAACTTATTTCTGGCTTCCAATATATCATCCCATCACAGAAAAGCCAGTTTCTGCAGCATCAGTTTGGTCACAAGAAAACACAAGCCAAATGGTTATTAGTTGCTTCTGAACAGAATTGAAAACAATGTCTGCTTGCCCAGAAGCCTGTCAAATGAGTTTGTTTGCTGCATCTATATCTTGCAAGATCTTTCTAAAGAGAATCTTTACCATCCTGTTTCTCTTTATTGTATCACTGTTTACTTCCATCTTGACAGTTGAAATGTCCTCTTTTCTGCCATCCCTACACTCTAAACCAGTTGCATCCTCATTCTTAGCCTCCTTTCCTAACCACAACTTTTCTTTTCTTCCCCTACATTGCACTTCACCTAGTAATTGGCACCCCCAAAACAAATTTGCTTTTTTACCTAAAATATGCTTTAGCACTGTGACACAGCTAAATATACTTGTGTTATGATACAACTTCACAGTGAAGTGCAAAGACACTCCTTTTGCCTCTACAGTTTTAAAATGCCAAGTTTTATTTTTCCTACCACAGCTTCCCAATTTACATGACACCACCTATTTGACAGAGAAGCCAACAAGCCAAATTAACTATTTCAAAGTCCTGTGTAACTCAGAGCGGAAAAAATCTATAGAATAGTTGATTGCATTTCAGTACAAACCAGTTTGAAGAAATCATTTGAAAAAATTGAAGGCAGTATATTTTGACTCGAGGATCTGTTCCAACTTATAATTTCAAATTTTCCCTAAGACTGTGTGGCCAGAGTACCCATTAAACACTGAATGGGAAAGTCCACTCTCAGCCCAGTTACTTTCTTTATCCCCAACAGCTCTCTTTTTGTTATTAGACACGCTACTCAATCCCTTTGCCTTTTATTTACTTGTTGCTAGAAAATTGGTTTGAGAACTGATTGACAAAGTTACTTGAGCTACCATTCCTGTTATTTAAATTAGCTATATCTGCACTAGAATAGGCACTTTTTTATCCTCTCTATACTCACTTTCTGTATCTTCTTTCACATCTTGCTGTTAGTGCAACTCATTCTTCTTGCCTCCTGATACAGATTAAAAAGCTGTGAATCCTTAAACACATCCCAGCAATTTCTATTCTAGATCTGATAAATGCTATTTATAGGATAAAATTCTGCTCCTTGATAAACCAGATCCAGCAAGTGTTATGCCTGCAAGGCCATCATGAATATAATTGTTGGAGTTCTGGAACCATATAAACTTGAGGTTTGAAGGAACTTCTGAAGGTCATCTAGGTTAACCTTTTTTTAAACTGGGCAAGATTAAATCATTTTTTTTTAGGGCCTTGCTCACCTCATTTTTGAAAATCTCCAAGGATGGAGATTGCAGAACTTCTCAGGGAAAACTGTTCTAGTGCTTCATCACTCTCATTTTGATTTTTTCCAGCTTATATTTAATTGGGAGTTTCCTTTGTTGCAACTGTTACTCGTTTCTTTGTGTCCTTTTGCTGTATACAGCAAGATGAATCTGTCTCTGTGATCCAAATTCAGAGGATCATTTAACCAATTCACTGGACTATGACAACCCTTGTTACTATAACTTGGATGAAGAAATTGTTTATCCACAGATTATGTGGAAATTCTCCCAAATTACATAGTAGTATTTGATCTTTGGGTAAACATTTGCAAAGCTTCCAAATATTCTGAATGCTTAGATTTTTTTTATTGCTAACTTGATTCCTTTTAAGAGCTTACATTTCGGAAAGCCATTGTTTCCTCTCCCTTTCAATATGAAGCTTTCTGCAGAAGAGCATTCCTCCAGAAATGGTCTGATATTGATGGTGGTGGAACCATCATCACTGATGAGGGTGAGATCCTGCTTAGCAAAGGCACACATAAATTCCTTAGCATCTTGTGCGCAACAGCTAGTGCAGAAGTAAGTTTCACAGAACCCTTGAGCTAGGACATTTTATTTTATGAATGATATTGAAAATGTCTGAAATTTGGCCAACAGAACTAGAAGTATCTGTAGTCAGCAGTCACGCTTGAAAAATCTTGGCCTCAGGCTTTGTTTATTGCACAGTCTTGTGTCAAATAACATGTAAGTAAACAACAAATGAAGCAATTTTTCAGAATTTATAGCACCTTCAACAAATAAAGAGGTTTACCTTTCAGGTCAAAACCTGACCTTAAATGTTTATCCATAGCAAAAAAGTTAAAATACAAAAAATAAACAAAAATGACATCTTTCTCAGTTGAGTCTGTCATTTCCTCAAGGATTTTCCTAGAACTTTAGGCACCTAGGAACTGACTTGAAACTTCTTCAGGCTCTGGCCATACCATACTACTAAGTTGCAGGCAAGATAACATTTAGGGTAACCTCTTTTGATTTTGACCTGAGCTTTGACAGAGTTTAGCTTTACTGTAGTAAGAAGTACTATTTGATTAGCTATTGGCCCATCCAGCCTCAGCAGTGTTAAATCACAGCTACTGTGAATGGATAAAGCAATGATTTGTTATTGGAGATATGGTAGAACTTATGTGAGGGTAAGTTCTCTCATGCTAGAAGGAACTATCTTTTGAGTTGCTTAAAAACACACAAGTAGGTTGTTAGTCCATTACTGTAATGATTATTCAGCTTTGGGCATGAGCTGTACTGAGATATTAATGAGTTTACTTTTTCTCTGCTTTAACTGTGCTAGAGCATATAGCATATGTATAAGCATATAGGTTACTAATGTAGACATGTAGGACATTTAATGCAGATGGAAGGAGATTGTGATTGCCTTATATACAGCTAGTCAAAATCCTAATCAACTAGCCAGCAACAATGACCTACCAGAATCCAGGAAGCGTGTCAACCTCACACTTGCAGTCTCCAGGCCATCTAGGGATAATGAAATGGGCTGGTCCAAGAATGCTAATTTCTTCTGCTTTCCCAAACAAGCCTGCTCCCTAATAAAAGCAGAAGCGTTCATGTAGGTATGGTTCAGAAAAGGGAAGAGATGGAAAGGGAAGGCAAGGCAAGGGCAGGCAAGGGGGGAATACTTCAGTCATACATCTCTGACTTCTGAATTTTCTGTAAGAAAAGTATCTTTGTTCAAGATTTGATCTTAAATAACCAGCTTTACTTTAAAAAAAAAAAAAAAAAAGATCAAGTTCCTCACCCCCACACCAATACCACTTAAATACCACTCAGTCAGAACTACTTCTTTCTCCAAATGCCTGTTTAAATGTTTAAGTACTTGCTTTTTGTTAAAAATTGTGTTAGGATACCAAAGTTTCTAAACACATATTATCAACTGGAGTAGATTTGAGGCAAACCAAACTGGAGTACCCTTGCCTTTTTGTAGTTAGGGGAATAATATGTTTTGTTCCATGAATATGTCCACTTTACATTATTCAGCACAAAGCTTTGTAAAATAAGAATCATGGGAATATCACAATATAAGGGGAAAAGGTACAAATAACAGCTTCATAAACTGAGAAACATACATAAATAAATCATGTAGATGGGGGCAGTTTGCTTAGCTGGCAAGAAAAAAAAATATGGAAAATCTGCTTGTTAAACAATAACCACAGAGTGTGCTTTTATGATGTTTTTTTCACCACAGTAATTCATATTAGAGATAGAAGCAGTTGCACGTTAAATAAAATCATTCAGCATTGTTCTCCTCACATTACAAAGAGCTGACTTATGTTGTTTTTAGATGCCTCCCATTAGAAAGTAAATATTCCTCTGATGTTATACATTTCAGAAAATTTAATAAAGATGAACTGTAAATAAAGTCGCAGGGAGATTTCAGACAGTTTTATTAGCAGATTGTTGAAAAGAAAAGAAAATTAAATACAGTAACAGTAAACGTGGTTCTCACATTGAAACCAGGCTCAAATAACTAGGCTACCATAGAAAAATTTCCAATTCTTGCATTATGATGTAAAAACAGATTTTTGTACAGATTTTGTACAACAAAATTCGTAATAACCTTTTTTCATTTTTAGAAAACTTTAAATATATAGATAAAAATAGACAATTTTCATAGGTCCTACATGAAGATGAGTATGTTCTGTTCCAAGGGCTTGCATAGAGCGCAAATGTGGTTATAATATAGAACAACTAGACATTAATATCTTTAAGATTACAAAAGCATATAAACAATAACATGAGCACAACTTTTCTTCATAATCTATGCAAAAAAAAAAAAAATCCAAATCAAAACCCAAAAACAAAATACCAACCCAAAACCTGTATAACTAAAGAGGGGCAAAAAATTCAACTTACTGTAACATCTCATGGTCTGTAATATTTACACTGTTTTTAGCAAGATTCTTTCTAAACATCCATCTTATAACTTGGTTCCCCTTATCCTTAACATTTTCATGTATTTACCAAGCCAAACACTGAGGCATTCCCAAAGGTCTTGAAAGTATATACCATAAAACTACTAAACCTACTTACAGGTGACTCTATGCAAGGAGCAGAGCAATGGTAGATGCTACTACATATTTCAGTTGTAGGCTTTTAATTCTCTTTCAGATATGAATGATTCAAAAGCTTGCCACAAATCCACCTAACTTTACAGCTGTTAACCCTTTAAAGACTGCATATGAAAAAACTGGAGTACAGAATCCCATATGTGTTCAAGCAACTATGAAACTTATGAAAGAATCATGGTTAGAAAATAATATCAGTACAAAGTATTAGGTAACAATATTTAATGAAAAATATTGCTCAATATTTCTTAAAAAAAAAATACTGTAATGTGGACTTGTATATACATCTTTCTATTGTTAAAAAAGGATTGTGGTGGAGTAAATATGAACTGCACAAAATAAATGTGTACCAGTATTGCAAGGAAGACCTACAAACTATAGAAGCTCAGTGCTAGAGTTTACAAAACATTAGATTTTCTTTCTTTTTTTTTTTTTTTGACAAAATAACATTATTATCCAATCAGAACTATTCTTAAAGAAATATTTGCTTTAAGTTAGGCATCTTAGACATTTAAGGTTTTGATATGTTTCCATGTAATAAATAATATTTTATATGCATAAAACATTAGATGAAGAAAGCATAATCACAAAACTTACAGTAATAGCACTGATTCACAAAATCAGTCTTTAAAGGGGTAACCCAAAAGTATGCAAAGCAAAGAACATAAATTTAGTAATGTAATAAGCACTGTGTTGCAGCTTACTTCCAGTTATCAGCACAAAGGTGAAAACACATACTGTAGCTTTCATAAAGACAGTGAAAGTAACACATAAACACCCATCCCTAAGACAAGGTGGGAGGGACAATAGACTTCAACTGTATCACTCAGTTCTACGTGGAATTGGACTGATACATCAAGTGTTTGTTAGGTTTTCTTTTTTTTTTTAGCAACATTGACTTAATATGACATTAACATATAAAAATATTTCTGGCATTTTGACTTGCTGCTCAGCCACAGTCCATTCTTAAAAGTGCACTAGTCAGGGCACTAACCAGGGCTCAATATACAAATAAAAGTGGCTGATACAGAATTCTGACTTGTTACCAGATGCTTAAGATCTCATTCAGTAATACTGTGACTCCAGGACAAATATTTACATGCCTGCATGCGTTAAAACTAGAAAGGTGTCTTTCTGACCAACAGGGTGACAAAACAATATTATCTAAAATTTTCATTTCCTAAACTCTAGATTTCTACTGCATACATAATACCTTCCTTGTGTGATTTGTGTTATATACTGTACATGTGACCAACATTTTAATAAGAAGCAAAGTCTTTTATTTCATAAACCCCTGCCAGTTTACAGTGAGAAATTATTACTCTTTTTATCTTTTTTTTTAAATTTTATTTTAGGAAAAGAGACTTTGTGAACAGTAAAACAGTTTGTTTACATTCAGCATTTCTTTTCACTTACACAAAATTCCATTTCACTTAATGTAGTCTAACATACATGTGTTGGTCTCTTGGAAAGCATGTGGAAAAAATGTCTTTAGAAGAAAACCCACAATCATACTTTCAAAACTGAAGGTATCAATTTTTTTTCTTTTACCTTTTTTTTTTTTTTTCCTTTTTTTTTTATTAAGAATCCTCTTATGCCCTCTATAAGTTCATTTCTGAGCTGTCTTGCTGGTTTCAGTATGATATAACAGTCTGTAAGTGTACTTGGACACCGCTGGAAGGATCATTTGATGTGCTCAAATATAGAATCATCAGAGGAGGACAGAGTCTGCATTCCTTGAAAAAGGGAATACTCAGCCTTGTTCTGACCTGCCTGTAGTTTTGGATACAATAGTCCGGCACAGAGATGCAGATTTTCACTGTAAGAAGAGTGCTACTGTACATTTGCAAACATTCTCTAGGTCTGCGGGTAGAGCCACAGGAGATAACCAAAGGAGGACACTCTTGCAGAATTCTTTACATTTTTGAAGAACATTGATAAATGAAGTTGAGGAAGTTGCCTTGAAAATGCTTAGTTTCCACAAAACTCCTTATGAGCCAATGTCTTACTGCAAAGTTCTTTACTGTAGCACAGGTATCTTCAGCAGGAAAAATTCAATACATAACAGTAGTTTTCAAATAAAGTCTTCCATCTAAAATATGAAAAACAAAGATTTGCTTTATATATTTTTATCTGCAATGAATTGAAAAGAGGCAAAACCCCACAAGATTTAAAACCTCAGCACAAGTATCCCTCCCATGAATCTGTAAAATGCCATCTATGGTGCTTCATGATTAAAATAAAAAAATAGTAAATACTGAATATCCTCACTGCAATTTCATCTGACAGTGGCCAAATGAACTCTGCTAAAAATTACATGCACTTTGCAAGTTGTACGTACTGTAGCACCTTCTAAGGCTTTAATATATGCTGCACTCATATCAGTTGTAGGGCATAGGTGGAGCCTCTGTGTATGTGTTTTTACTGATATGTAAACTTAAGTGAATAGTGCTGAACAGCAATTATTTCCTTCATGGTTACATGCAAAAAATCTTGCATGCAATCGCTAGTACTCCCATCACTAAAGGCATACCTCATACTTTCTGGTTTAGCTATGATGTTAAATATACCATGTAATGTAACCATTGTGCACATTTGTAGCTATTTATATAGAATCCAGTATAGGATATTTAATCGGTATCAGTGAAGTATATCCTCCTTCCCCCATAAATGAGATTAACTGAACAATTATTGTGTTAAATATGTAAGCACATCTCTCCAAACATTTCTTACACACAAGTGAGAAGAATGTATTTGAGATATGTGTGATGGAGAGGCAACATGAGAAACAATAAGCTCACCTAGACAGTAACAGTTGATCTAGAAAAGCTTGAGAACATTCTGCCGTAACATATTTTCACCTAATTTTCAAATATGAAGCAATTTTTCTTCACTGGGGACACAAACATCTTATATGCATCTATTCCCATAGCAATACAAAGATTTTGTATATTTTTTTTTTCAAACAGGAAACAGACAGAAAAACTTCTTAGTTTTCTGACCTGTAGAATAGTAAGTGTTGCTCCCTTGTGAGTAAAGCACATTATGAAACATATTAATCCTCCACAGTGCATAAATATGGAACACTACTTGTATTTTAGAATATAATGCATCTGGAAGCACAACCTGTATCTCAACCTTTGAAGTCTGCATGAAACCATTCTTTTGGTCTAAGTGAAATCAGCAAACATTTATAAGATTTCAGAGGTTTTCTTTCTGTTACAGTTTCCTTAGTCTAACTTCTTTATTCCAAATCAGTCTTTAAAATTCATATAAGGTATACAGGAAAACAATTGTGTGTGATAATCCTGTATGAACGAATGCTGAAATATTTGAAATGCTTTGCTACCATTGAAACATGTGGCATTACTTCCACAAGCTTACTCTTTAACTCTTGACAAAAAGAAAAGTTTAACTTTAAAGCAGACAAATGTACATCACATACAGCTGTAAAAATTCATCCCTTCTGCACACCCCTTTCTAATTTGTATTGTCTAGTTTCTAACAGAACTGCTGGGGAAAAATGAGATGGTAGAATCACTTGCTCTATCACAGTGATTCTTACCTAGCATCTCTGGTTTTCTTTTTTCAGTACTAGTTTTCTTTTGCAAGCTTCTGGCATGTAGCCTCTCTTGATGCTTTCTCCCGTCTTTACATTTTCCTGTCCCCTATCCCTAACTTTTTTACATTCCCAGCTTTCTTTGGCAGAGTAAACAATAACTTTCCCACCACTTGAGTGCTTCCACTCAGAACCATTTCCACACTCTCTTTGTTCTTTAGGGTTGCTGTGCACTGAAGAAATAAAAATAAATTGAGTAACACCTTAACTTAAAGACACTTATTCTTATTTGATGCATGAAGAGTAACCAAAATGCTTATAGGAACTCCAGAGAGAAAGAAGGACCTCTGAAATGGAGCTTGCTAAAACTGAAGGTCTGGTAACCCATCTCAAAAGAAAACCTGCATCAAGTACAATATAGTCAGAGCTACTACTGGCTATAGTTGCATGTAATATTCCCAAACATATTGAATAAACACAATAGACATTTAGAGCACTAAAGCTGTCCTGATACCTCTGTAGGAGAATTACTCTGCGTATATACCAGCACTTTGGCTATCCTGAATGCACCCTTGCTAATGAGTGCTAAGTGTAATTCCCACACTTAAACATTAAGATAACCTACAGACAGTAACTTGTATTTCACTTTACTATATTGTCTCCATAGAGTTTTTAAAATAAAATATTTATTAAACATATTCTCAGTTAAAATTTCAGCTGTAGAAAGCTGAATCCTTGTAGCAACCAACAAAAGAAGTACAATCAGCAGAGAACAGCAGTACATTTTCAAAAGTCAGCTCTATTTTACACAGTTTAAGAACCCAATCTGGAGGTGAAGTCAGTAGCAGATTTTTTTACTTTTAAAAAAAGAAAGATACTATCTGATCCTGTATTCTATATCCACAGACAATGAACAAGAATAGAAATGAGAAGCTTTAAAAAGCATCTTCCTTTCCAAGTATGTTTGTTTATGTAACTTAAAAGCATTTATGAAGTATACATACTATAAACATAAATCTTCCTGTTCCTCAAACAACTATATGATGGACCATTAAAAGTGCAATTAAATCATCTTTATTGAAAATTACTTGAAATACCATATAAGAACTCAGCAGCTGATCTAATATCATTTCTAGGCTTATTAGAAAAAAGATATATTCTCTATTAATGTGTTTGACTGATTCCCCTAATATATGGGAAAACACAACAAGCATTAGGGACATAAAATTTAGAATAAAACCTGCTTTGCTATGATATAGATAAAGCAAAGTTGTTATGAATTATCTAATATTTCCTTTATTTTCTCAAGATTAGTCTTGAAAGAATGAGGTGCAAAATGAATATCCTTTTCTTTAAAACCTGTAGTGCCAACATGGAAGAAAATTGAAACATTTGTGGAACTACCCACCACCCTCTCAAATCATGAGTTTGGGAGAATATGGAGAAATAATTTCTTTAGGCTCTATACTTTTCCTCCAGCATGCTCCTGTGTGTAGCTGAGAAGTTCATGTAGCCACTCATGAAGAACGCACACCAAGCAAATAGCACTGCACTTCAGAAATGTGAAGGCATCAAACCATGCCAAGAAAAAAAGAGGTAACTCACTCTGCGGAGGAGTCATAATATTGCATCATAATGTGGTAAGCAAATACAATACCTATATCTGATTGTTGTCCCTTTTCCTAACCTTTTCTCAATTTTCATTCTTCAGAGGTTCTTCCGAAATGACTGGAATTTCACAATGTTGACAAAGACACCGGAATCACTTCGCCTCTAGGTGTAGCCAGTGTTCCTTTCTGAATACCAGTGGAGCATTACCACTGATAGGCCTTCATGATTTCAAGGTTAAAATCACAGATAAAAATCTACAAATCATGCAGGTGACCAGTGCAAATCAAACAAGCTCATCCTTTGTAACTCAGTGTGAAAATGGCACTACTCCTAAATCCCAAATCAAGAGCATGTCTCTGCTTTGTGCCTCCTGAGCAGCTTTTATTTAAGACTAAATTACATATGCAAGTTGCATTCTTTTCTATTGTTAACAAATGCAGAATTTGTCTATCTTCATAAAAACAATTTCATATAAAACAATATGGAATATACTATTCACACAAACATAGACATATGCATGCAAACATATACTACACAAACAGACACACACACAGTGTTCTCCAGAAATGTTTACAAAGTTGGAATATATTTTTAGACTACTGAAAGTTGTTGATCTGTGGTAAAGTTTTCCAAATTTACATACTGTTATATACAATTGACACACAGAAAACTTCCTTTCACTCTTAGGAAAACAAGCAAAAACACAAACTGGAAAATACTGCTAAACTTCCAAATAAAACTGTGCATGATTAGCAGATTGTCATCTTTTTTAATTGCTCTTTTGCAAATGGCAGTGTTCAGAAAGATCACACAAACTCGTGCTAGTAACTCAAACTGACAATGCCACTACTCCTAAATCTCACTTGGATTTGTCTGTGGACAGATCTGACAGACATTCTAGCCAGAGTAAGGGAGTATTTTTTTTAGATCAACCCTTTTTAATTAAGAATCATCTTGAGGTTTTTGAATGAACATGTCCAAATAGTTAAAAGGTCATAAATGTTATAAAAAACAAACAAATGGAACTGACATAAAAGTCTGCAATGCTAAAACAGATCATATGCCTTGAAATGCATTCCCACAGAGATGTCAGCTGGGGAATGATTCACACGAGTGTTCTGTGGGCAGCTTATAGCAAATATCTCTATGGGCCAAACATGTTCTGAGCTAAAAACATAAACCCACTCAAATATTCCTATTAACATGCACCCTTCTAAAGTGATAAAATTCTACAATGAAATGTTAAGTTTGGTCATAGGTTGTAAACTAAATAAATCATCCATTAGCTGGTAATGCACATATTTCTGACGCTCAGTGCAAGTCACACTGAGGTTATTTGCCATCCAAACATATTTTAGTTTGTATTCTGAGAGCTGCTTTAAAATAAACAAAGCAACAGTGATCATCATGACTATCATAAGAGCGTATTGTTGTCTTTGGTTTTATGAAGATCTGCAAAACAACATCAAAGGAGGTGTCACATCTGAATGCAGTCAGTTACTATCATAGAAAAGCCTACTGAGGAAAACTCTACTTAGTAATAGGATAAGTGTTTCCTATAGTTAGGAGCTTTGAGGCAAAAAACCACAATCAACAAAACAAAAGATACAGAACATGTCACAGTGAGCTAATAAGAAAGAAACCCACAAATTCCATATTAAAAGAGGAAACAGGAACAAAATAAGGTATGAGAATTAAAATGAATTATAAGATCCAAAATCTTAGTGGGAACTTTGGAAAGTTAGGATGTCAAGGTTTGGGTAACTTTTTCTTAATTTGATATTAGTTTCTATTTTTTATGATTGTAATTTGTGAGCTATAGAATAGTAAATGTCAGCCCATGAACCAGGAACACTTACATCAGAGTTACTCAAATTTTAATCATTAGAATTCCTAACTGCAGTTAATATAATTTTGTCAAATATGTACAGGCCAGTGCTATAAGCTGATCTTCACTCAAAACAGGTCCTAGGGATATTTGAGTCACGGATCTATTAATATCTTTGTGCTTTCAAAGTAAAGAACACCTAATTTTAGGTCAATTTTTCATTAATAACACAACTGAACAAGTGAGAATGGGAACTTTATTATCATGTCTGAAATGATCTCTAATGTAACTTTTCTGTTTTCTAAAGTTCCTTCCTTCCTTCCTTCCTTCCTTCCTTCCTTCCTTCCTTCCTTCCTTCCTTCCTTCCTTCCTTCCTTCCTT